>PVKU01009197.1:0-64467 GCA_004027475.1 Anoura caudifer
GAGAATCTGGTCACATCCCTGTCACTGAGTCCTTCAATGACTAGTCATTTTCCTTTTGCCTAATGAGGGCCAAACAAGTTAACCTGTTTACAAGGCCCTTTATGAGCTGGCCCTGCTCCTCTCCCTCACCACACACCACCCATCCTCTCCCCCAAAATGCCACATGTATTCTTGTGTAGAAAGCCGTACAAGCTTTTATAGTAGCATAAAAACTTATAACACTTTGCCTAAGATGCTACCACCTCCATTGAGACTTGACCATCTCAAAGACTGGAGGTGGTGGGACCACAGAAAATACAGAAGCTGTGTTGTGGTGACTGATGGTGGAGATCCTGTGCTGTGCCTGTACTTGCCCCTGGGTCTTCGTTCATGCTCTTCCCTCTGCCTGCAACATAATTATAATTTCTACTCATCCACTTGCATGTGGGGAGTGGGAGGAACATTTAGGGATTAACAGAGGTGGGGGAACGAAACAGTGGGGGAGCGGGGGATGGGGCTGGTAGTAGTTCCTTACTTAGGTTAGGGCTGAGAGTCCTTTCACCTCTGTTGCTGCAAAACGATGTTGTACTTATGCAGCTGGCTTTTGAGGCTGAAGTGATGGCTTCACCTTTACCAAAATATGGGTGCTGCAGAGTCATCTTGTGATTGAGGCCGTTGGCTTTGGAATTGGATTATCCTGAGTTTCAGTCCCGCTTTGCTGCTTACCAGCTGTGAAATTCATTTGAGCAAGTTGCTTAACTTCCCCTGAGTATCTGAGAAGTGGGCATGATGATAATAGCCACCCTCTCCAAGAAGTGCTGCAAAAAGGTGGGAGGGGGGAACAGGGTGCTCAGGGCTGCCTGGCACAGGGCAGAACACAGGCTGTCAGCAGGTGATCAGTATGAGAGCTGGGGGTGGGCTTTGTGAACTGACTTCCAGGGAATTTGGGGGCATCTTGCTCCCCTCCAGTGCTCCCAGGCATTGTGGTGGTGCTCACTTGGCCTGGACCACCGCACACAGCTCCCACAACCTCTCCCGAAGGTCAGGAGGGACAGTAGAGGTTCTGGGGTTTTCAGCCTGATTGGGGGCTGGAAAGGAGGCTCCAGGTCTTGTGGTCCCTTGACTTCTGCTGCTTCTCTCTCTTTCTGGTGAAAGCAGCTCTGCAACTCACAAAATAACCCTCTTAAACATGGTATTTGCAGTAGCTAAAAGTGCTCCTGGTGGCAGCAGGGTTCCTCCCATGACCTCAGAGCAGTGGTAGATTACACCTCTTGGCAGAGGTGGCTGCAGAGAGTGCCTGGATCAATAGAAGAGCCTTCCCTGGAGTCGCTCTGCTCTACTCCGGCCTGCTTGCCCACCCTGCTGTGGGGTGGGCAGTCTGGGGAGTGAGTCAAGGCCAAGACGGGCTCTGGACTGCTAGACTGGGCAAGCAGGACCCAACCATACTCCCATCTGTTGGTGGGAGTATGTAGGGAGTGGGACTGGCAGTGATGGAATTGGATCCAAGATCTGAAGTGAGGCTGTAGCCCAATAGCCCCCAATACCCTCTTTCTGCCTGGTATCCTATTTGGTGGCTGTCATAATAAGATAGTGATTGCCAGCATCAGCCCTGAGCTCAACAAACTTAGGTGTGTGATTCAAGCTTTGCCTCTTGCTAACTATGACTTTGGGGAAATAATTTATTTGGACCTCAGTTCCTTCATCTGCAAAATGGAATTGTTAAAGTAGTTTCCTCAAGTTGATGTGCTCGTATAGGTTTGGTATGTTTGGTTCACTCTCAACCTATGTGGTCTGAATGATTGTGCCCTCCCCCTTTCCCACCCCCCAGTATCTATATGTTGATACCTAATGCCCGATATGTTGACCTTAGGAGGTGAGGCCTTTGAAAGGTGCTTCGCTGATGAGGACGGGGGCCCTGATGAATGGGACTAGTGCTCTTTTAGGGACCCCAGAGAGTTCTCTCAACCCTTCTGCTCTGTGGGGTCACAGGTAGGTGAGGACTGTCTATGAGACTTGAAGCAAAACTTCACTAACATCTTTGCTAGACACCATATCTGCTGGTGCTTGGACCTTGGACTTCCCTGCTTCCAGAACTGTGAGAAATAAATTTCTGTTGTTTATAAACCACCCCACTCATGATTTTTGTTATAGCAGCTGAAGGCCTAGAATACACTACAGGCCTGCAGACATGATTAATCAATGGCAGTATCTTTCCTGCTGAGCCCAGAGAACCTCAACTATTGTCCCTAGTGCCTGTTAATCAACGAGGGCTGATGTTCAGGATGAAATTGACAGACCATCATGCACTTGGGGCCTTGCCAGACCAAGGGTTTTAAGCTACATCACAATTTTCACCTCACTTAAGACTGAATAACCTGCAATTATTTCAGGTAAACACATTCTAGCTTTCATTGCACTGGAGAATTTTGCATCAGGCAATATACTTACAAATCAATGTACATATCTTCCCAGTCATTTAGAGGAAGATAATGTATCTGGGAACAAACTTTGGTGTATCATTTGCCTGTTCAGACCTATTAGGATGATGTGAGAGCTCATCAGGTTTTGACAATTAGGTGAAATAATGTACGTAAAGTACTTAGCACAGTACCTAGAACATGGCATTGCTTGGTAAGAGTTAGTTATCACTAATAGCAAGATATCAGTGACTGCAGCCCACAGGGTGTGAAAATAAATCACAGTTTAGTTAGGATTAGGTTTCGCTGCATAAACAGAAACTACTCTGCTTGATGTCATGCCCATGATTTATCCCCTATTCCAGTCCTACTTTCCTGGGAGCATGTTTAATTAATGACTTTCACATGAATCCTTGTTTTGAGGCCTGCTTCTGGGGATCCTAGCATGGAACAACTGCCATCACTGATATTGGAACCAGTTTGATACCAAGCCAGTTCAACCAATCAGAACTCAGCAGCCCCCTCATCCCTCCTGGCCTTCTCACATCATTAGTAGCTAACACAAGTTCTGGGCATAGATTAATTGATTGAATCCTCACAGTACCTCTATGAAGTCGATATGCCTATCATCTGCATTTCTAGATGAAGAAACTGAGAACCAAAGAGGTAAATGACTTGCCCCAAATCTCACAGCTAGTCAGTGGCAGAGCCTGAATTCAAACCTAGGCTGTTTGGCGCTTAGCATCTGGGTCTTAACAGAACACTCTATAGCCCATCACTACCGCACACCTAAGAAGACTCAGTAACTGAATGGCAGGAGTTTTTCATGTAAGCAAAAGATCAGTTGGGAAGTGAATTATCCAATGCTAATAAAATAATTTGGTTGGAAAAGCAACCAAAATGTCTATGAGAAGAAATTTTTGATGAGGCTAGGGAAAATAAATTTTTAAAAGTGAGTGGTTTTTGAAAAAAATACAAGCTTGTGTGTAATGTTTTCTGGGGTGTTGCTTGTCCTTGATTGGGGTCACCTCTGCCTCTGGACATCCTAGCTCTAGGATCTTATAATTCAAATCAGAAATAGTTCCTGTAGGGCCTCCTGCCTGAAGACCTGGTTGGCAGACGAGTACACATGTAATGCTCCCTGCCCCCACACCGCCCCCCAAAGGCTGGAGGTGCCATCTTAAGAAAACTAAAAAGGCCCAATGAGGCCCCTGTTGTCTGATTCCTCCTCACAGGAGCTGAGGTTATCTCATTGAAGTGATGGCTTACAGCAATGGTGTTGGGGGTGTCACTGGAGGCTGGAGCTAAGGTAAGGGAGGCACAGAATGTAGGGCAGAGGACTGAAAGTGTTCAAGATGGCATCTTCATTCTCATGATGGCTGTGTGGCTGACAGAGTGGGATGCTGGCCAGCACCTTTCTCTTTCTCTGTCTCTGTCTCTTTGTCTGTCTCTTTCTCTTTTAATATGACCTCTTTTCATGGCTAGCTTGGCCTTCCTCACAGCACAGAAGTTTCATGGTAGTCTGACTTCTGATATGATGGCAGGCTTCCACCCAAGAGTGCAAGCATAGGCTGTGCACCTCCTAAAGGCCAAGCCTAGATCTGGCACAGCATCAGTACTGCTAAACTCCATGGGTCAAGCCAGTCACAGGGGTTAACCCGGCTTTGAGGGGAGGGGAAAAGGAACCATGGAGTTTTAGGTGGAAGATTGGCCAAGATTTACTCTGCCATGGTCTATATGATGTAAAGAAAATATAAAGTTTTATAGTTAAGGTGCTAGGATGTTGGGGTTGTTTGTTATAGCAGCCGGTCTGTGCTAATACACCCTGCCATCACTCATGTGGAGGGCTTATCACACCTTACCTCAAAAGAAGTCCCTTCCACAAGGAGCATCTAGCAAATGAAGCAAGAGAGAGAGAGACACAATGGAAGACACTATACAGAGAATAATCTTTGGTTCTTGTAAAGACCCCAGTTTTCTGATTTTCCGACTTTTCTTTTGCATTCAAGGAAAATAAGTTCAAGCAAGAGATATATGGACTCACATTTGGTTCAAAGAACAGGTGTTATTAGGGAAATCAAGCTGATAGTAAAAATGATTTCTAGTCAAAATGGACTGTCTTGGAAGTAATGAGCTTTCCACCACTAGGGGCACTGCCTAGTGTCACTGGGATGTTGTAGGGAGATTCCAGTCATCATTACTTCCATTCCCCAGACTAGTTTTTCCTCAAACCCAGAGAGATCCCAGTTTGATGGGAAAATTTCCTATTGCAGGAGACCACCTGGTTAGAAATCTAAGCTCTGCATTATACCAAGCAGGCAACTAGGGAGTATGACTAGTCATCTTTCCATTCTGTACATTTGAGCCTGAGAGATCAGTTTGACATGAATCATGTATCCTCTTGATTCAAACTCTCCAACAATTCCTTATGGCACTTGGAAGAGAGTTAGAATTCCTGCTATGACTAGTAGCTCCAGAAGCTCTGACTCTTTCATGTCTGATTGGCTTCATTTCCTACCCTCATGCTCAGGACTTATCCTTGGCCACACTGGCACACACTGCACAATCCCACTGCTTTCCACTCTGACGGCATGCTATTCTCCCCATCAAATTGCCATCTTTATTTCTACTCAGGGTCACCTCATCAGCGGACCTTCCCTGATCAGCCTCAGTAAAACAGAGACCTCATCATTCTTCATCCCCCTGCTATATTTCATTTTCTGTCATCAATTTATTTGCTTACTTGTTTATCTCTTTGTCTTCTCTCATAAAGTATTATTTCCATGAGATACCTTGGCTATCTCACATCTGCTGTTGAATCACTAGAGCCCAAAGCAGTGCCTGGAACAGAGCAAGCATTTGAGAAATCAGTGAAACACATGGGGAAATGAAAGGATATTTGGAGCTCTCCCTGGCTCTGGCACAGAGTGGGCAACTATTGACTTTGTGGATGACTGAATGGATGGGAAGATTGACTATGGCTTCACATTGTCACTTAAATTGTGGATACATGCAGCACAGTGGTTTTATTCTTCAGAAGGATCCAAGAATCCAAGAGAAAATGATGTGGGAAAATGCAGGATGGGGTCAGCCCATAAGGGCTCCTGCTTAGCTCTGTCTTGAACTTCCTAAAACTCTTCCACTTACCTCCTCCATGGACCACTGCACACCCTCCAGCATACATATCTGATCCAGCAAGGAGTGAGTAAGCAAGTGAATGTCTTCAAGGTCTGATTCAACAGTCCATCTCAATACTCTGGGTGTATAGGTGAGCTGCTAAGAGGAGAGATCATCTGGGTGGATGAAACATGTAGTCAGACTTGTTTAAAGGCTAGAGTTTGGAGAGGGTTGTGAAAGGACTTTCTCCCTTTCCCTTTCTCCCATGCAGGCAGTTGGCAGGCCTGGTGTTGGATTGCCTTGGGGAGGAATGTGTCAGAGCTCAGAGCAAAAGTATCCTCCAAGATTTCTATTGTTGCTGCTGAAAACCTAAACATATTGAGGGTAGGTTTGTGGGAGGAGCAGAGTGGCTTGGAAGGCTCAGGAAGGCAAGAGAGGCGCTTCTCTCAGACTAAGGAAAAGAGATATTCACTGGCCCAGGAAGATGCCAGAGGCCAGTGGGTCCTGGAACAGTGGGAAGGCAGAACAATCCCAGGGAGAAATTGACACCTGGTGTGTGTCCATGGACAGAGACTGGAGTAACATGGGTTCCCAGTCTTGCTACATGGCCCTGCACCCCGGTGTCCCACAGGGATGGAAGCAGCAGAGAGAACCCAGAGCTGAAGCCACCACACAGATGGAATAATGGAACTCTCAGGGAAGTTGATGACTAAAGACCCTGTGCCCCATGTCTGATAGAAATGAGGTATGAGCAGCTGTTACAAAGAACACTTCACTGTGAAATGCTCTCTTCTGGACACCATTGACTTTCCTTATTTAGAGCTATTCTAGCAGAGAGTCTGTAACTTCCTTGGTTCCTGCCAGCTGCTGGTCTTGTCTAAGTCCAGAAGGGAAAGCCTCAGGTGCCTCTCCAGGACCAGCCACTCCCCATGGCACCACTGGCTTCCACCTGGTCAGGAGTCAATGTGGAAAATGCTTATCTCCTCCTCCCTGGGCTGGCCCCAAAGCTCCTTTGCTGAGTGAGATAGTAACAGTTCCCTGACTTGGGTTTACCTGCTGGTGTAGAAGCCTGTGAAGGTGAGGGGTAACCAAAGAAGACAGTACTAGAGAACATGGGGTGGGAGGGTATTTCTTGCCTTGAAAAGAGGAAGTAGGGTGTGGAAATAACTAAGGAAATAACAGAGACTGCAGTGACTCTAAGGGGCTGGTGACAGACGAGTACTGACACTAACATTAATACTAACAGTAAGACTGGCTGTTAATCTTTATTGAGTTGTTTGCAGTGTACTGAGCACCATACTAAGAACTGAAATGCATCATCCATTTAACCTCATCCCAGCCCCATGAGGAGGGTCCTGAGTAGGCAGTATTGATCTGTAGAGAATTCATTTAGAAGAGGAGACAAGATACTGTGGCTGCTGAGTAGAAGTAAAATGAATTATGGGAGTACATTCAGGAGAAACCATGAGGTCAGCTAAGTCTTGTCTGGAGAAAGACAAAGTGAGGAACTAAGGCATGTGGAAGTACAGGATATTTTTTGTCCTTTGACCCCAAGAGTGAATTTAATTGAATGGAATTTAGGTGTCAGTAGAGACTGAACCTGCAGAGACACCATTCCTGGTGCCTGAGTAATAGGACTCTCACTTTAGGATAATAACATTATAATGAGAAAATGCAAATGAAATAAGCAGTAACTAGAGAAACCATGTGTGTCTTGGTTAACACTACCTTAGGGGAAGGCAGGCAACAGAGGGCAGGAAGGAAAATGCTTGTGTCATGTACAAGAATTGCCCTGAGTGAACTTGGCATGCTTCTGCAGGGCAGGTAAGTTCAGGGCCACTACCAGTGATTCTGGCAATCTGCTGCTTAGATTTTTCTTCCTGTTTTTACTACCAGAGGGTTGGGCACGTCCCCCAAAAAGTAATAGGACTACGCCAATGCATCAGAAGTCCTTGCTATTGACATCACTGCCTAAATGAGGAAACTGAAGTCCAGAAAGGCCACGTCATACTAGAGCTGATGTTAGAACCCAAATGTTTCTGAATCTAGTTCAAGCACATCATTCCTTGTAGACTCTTATGTACCTTCTCAAAACCAAAGAGACTGAAGGAAGACAAAGAAGGTTATAATGAACTGAGTACAGAAAATGGTCACAATTCTTCCCTTCTCTGAATCGTTTTCTTTTGCAAGGTGATTCTGAAGATTTTCCCTATCAAGAGACACTTCGCTCTGGAACCTGAGCTGGCCTCATTATTCCCTGTGTTGGTGTGTCAGGTCTGAGCCCACGCCCCATGGGCCCTTGCAGGTTTCCATGCATCTCTTAGAATCCTGTCCCTGCCATGGGAGGGCTGGAGGGTGAAGAACCCCATGGAGCAAGCTGAGGTCCCCAGCTGGCTGCGGATGCACTAGATCAACCGATGATGGCCCAGATCAGCAGAACAACTCAGCCCATCAATGTTTATTGTCATACACCCTTGAAGTCCTATGATTGTTTGTTACACAGCCCTATTGTGGCAATAGATAACTAACACAGAAAGCTGTGGAAAGATGCACTATAGAATGTAGGGCAGCAGGCTGGTCTCAAGGACTCTAGGAATCTGAAACCCTCTGAAGATTCTGCACTCACATAGATAGAAAAAATTAGATACTATCTATTACCATCCTTGGAGATATTGCCTTTGGAGAAAGAAAAAGGAAACCAACATTCTGTGCCAAGTCATTGAGACTCACTGTTCCCGTTTCCTCACAGCTACCCCATGGACACTGTTTCGCAGCTGAGGGAAGAAAGGGTCATGCTCAAGGTCACACAGCTAAGAAGTGGCAGAGTATGGATTCTCCACCAAGTCTGATGGAATCCAAAGACCACTTTCTCCTTAATCAACTCTGAGTTTTCCATCTAGTTACGGAGTAAGCTTTTGATATGCTGGGCCCTGTGGCAGTCTTGGGATTTCCTAGTTGAATGCAAGATAGTCTCTTTCCCCAGAGAATGGGAAGTCCATGAGAAATAAGGTGTTTTGGGGTGTTATGAGACAAGTCTATTTAGAGTACAGCTTCCTTCTAGTAGAGAAATACTGGGTCAGAGGGTCCTGGATTGAGGTGATGAATAATTTTACATTATGGTTTCTGATAACTTGGATGCCTTTGACTCCTCCTTATTCCTTATCCTGACATGGGCTTGGGACTTGAGCCTTGGTTATGGATCTCAGGTAAGACTTGACTCAGGGCTATTATTCCACTGAATTCTGGGTTTGGCTACATTTTAGAATGGGTTATGGAGAGGGCTCTAGGGTTATACTTAGATTAAACTTTGACTTTTGTCTGAATTTCCTGGGAATTGCTGGTTTGTTGCCTAGCTAAGTTTTTTGTTTGTTTAGGTTCTATATTTGGCTTTGGATACTAGGGTCTTGGCTGAGCTGGTATCTGAGATGGATAAGGCATGTGGGCTCAGGACAACCACCAGATAGTGATATCTCCTCTTTGATTATCCTTTCCTTCTCTTGCTCAGCCAACCCCTAACATCTCATCGCCTAGGAGGTCTTCCTCACTTTCATTAGATGAAGGAAACACTTTCCCTTTCACTGTGGAGTGGACATATAAAAGCATGCTTTGCATGGTGCCTCAATCTCTTTGCTACTTCCCCAAACAACATTATAATGCTTCCCTGATACTTGCTATTGGTGAATCCTGTATCAGTCTATGTCCTAGAATCTAGAGCAAGAGAACTCTAAAGACAGGTTCTGACTACAAACTGCTAAGGCAGTCCTTTCCCGGAGCCTATAGCCTCTGAGTCAAAGGTTGCCTGAATGCGCTGTGGTTGTCAGGCCAAATGCTATGGGGTTCCATTTGTGCTAAGTGAGCTGAGCAAACCTGGAGACCTGGGATACTTTCTTCACTGGATTTTTTTTTTTTTTTTTGATGGAGGAAGGGTTTCCCAAACAGAAGAGTTGGTAGCTGTCCTATTTTTGCAGGGTCTAGGCCAGTAGGTGGCTATCTACCTATGCTCAGTAAAAAGCCATAGGACCAGTAACAGGTTTACAAAATTAAATGCCTAGATTCTGGGCTGGAGAAGACAGTATTGAAAGATATGGGGCCTCAGCTGGAAACTACACTGAGAGAAGACAGAGGGGCAAGGAGAGGGGAGACTTAATAATCACATTAAAAAATTAAACGCCAGGCTCCAGTGGTTGTTGCTTTCCATCCACTGAGATTCACACTTGACATCCAATTATAATTGCAGGTTCCTATAAAACAGCCCATTAACTGCAAGTATAAATTACTATTGCTTATGTGGAGTAGGCTGCTGGCTTAGTAGCTGATACTGAGGATTACAAAAATTATTAACAAGCAATAGTGTCTCTCTGAGTCCTCTTCCTCTGGGGAAGATGTATGGACCCTGGAGGAATGAGTACAGCTGCCAAAGAGTCTGGAACTACATGTTCTGCCACATGTACAGCTGCCTTTGTATTTGATGGAGGGAGGGCTTCTTTCTCCAGTACTCCTCAAATGTCCATCTGGTTACCTTCCATAGACAGGAGCTACATGACTGTGTCCAAGGACTGGGAACACACACACACACACACACACACACACACACACACACACACATTCTGTGACTCCTGTTCCTACTTTCTGAAGGAAAACCAACATACATCATTGGAACCAAGGAAAACTTTTTAAAAAATTCTAGAAGAGTTTATTTCATCCTTTATCTGTTCCAGGGCCAGCAGCTTCCTCTCTCTCTCTGTTCCTCTCTCAGACAGCACTGCTTCTTGGGAGGGGAGGGCCAGTGGCTAAGGCTTCTGGCAACACCACCCCTCCCCACCCCTCGCACTGCCCCACCCCATTCCCCTGCCTCCCTGCAAAGCAAAATGCTCAGCCTGAGGGAGGCTTCTGTTAGGCCCTCTGCATCCATCTCACATCTCCCAGGAATTCCCCAGAGTCTCACATCTATTGGTCATAGCTTTCTCTCTCTTCCAGAATTACAAAGAGTTTTGCTTACCATCTCACTGATATTTGGAAAGAAAATAGGGGTAAACATGTAGGCTAAATTCACTTCTAGAAAACAGAAGCTATGCATTGCATTTTAAAATTTGGTAAGTTTTTAAGATGGAGGTGTAGGCACACAGTGTGCCTCCTCACACAACCAAAATAAGGACAACAATTTAGAAACAAAAAACAACAAGTACTGACAGAAAATTGAACTGTATGGAAGTCTGACAACCAAGGAATTAAAGTAGACACATTCATCTAGACCAGGAGGAGGGGTGGAGTTGGGTGGCCTGGCGGAGAGCAGTCTTGGGAAAGCAGTGGCTGGTGGACCCTGGGCATGCAAGGCAGCAGCTGAGAGACCCCGGGTGTGAAGGCAGTGGCTGGCAGTCCCAGCCAGGTGGCGGATTGTGGAGGGGAGCGGTGCACAAGGCAGCTGGTGGACTTGGCAGTCCCACATTCGCACACAGATAAACCAGGCAAAACTGGGGTGCAAGACAGACCAAGCAAGTCAGGGCCCCAGTGTGGGGAAATAAACCCTCAAAACACCAATTGAAAACACCTGTGGGGGTTGAGGTGCAGGGAAAAACTCCCAGCCTCACAAGAGAGTTTGTTGGAGAGACCCACAGGGTCTTGGAACTTACACAAACCCATCCACACGAGAATCAGCACCAGAAGGGCCCAGTTTGCTTGTAGGAAGTGGGGGAAGTGACTGAAATCTGGCAGAGAATGGAGCAAGCGCCATTGTTCCCTCTTGGACAAACGGTTATCAAATGCTTTTCCACTTTTCTTTGCTTAAGTCTAAGAACCCCTTAAGATTGTGCTAAGAACCTTCTTGCACAATCTTTCTTTAAATTTCTGAATCTTCTTAGTTCCTTGCCCCCTCCTCCTGTAATTTTTTGTCTCCTTGGGCATCTTTACAGAGGGGGATCTTCTTGTCTATTCCTGGATTTGAAAAAATAAGTCAGAGATCCTGCAGGTCCTGGGTCAACCTTTTTGTTTCAGGCAAAGGGGAAAAGGAAAAACATATTTTCACAGGTTTCTTTTTCTTTCTTTTTTCTTTTCCTTTCTTTTCTTTTCCCTTCTTCTTCTTCTTCTTCTTCTTCTTCTTCTTCTTCTTCTTCTTCTTCTTCTTCTTCTTCTTCTTCTTCTTCTTCTTCTTCTTCTTCTTCTTTTTCTGGATTGGGGCCTTGGTTACCTGATGAGTAGAAAGCAAGTTTCCAGAAGAGTGAGCATTGCAGGAGAGGAGTTCATGCTGGGCAAAGCATTTCCTTTCTGAGTTTATTTTGGCAGCCAAGCTAGTAGGGTACTGCCCTCTCCACTAAGGAGCTCACTGAGGAAGGAACTCTGCCTGGCTTGGCATATGTCTGGGGATGCGCCAGGGCCAGCAACTCCATGTGTCCTGCCTTGTCTCCATGACCCAGAGCTTGGCTCTTTGTGGAAATCCTGCATTAGGCTGGTTGCTTGGCAAGCTTCCCTGTTTGTCAATGCTGATGAAGGTCTCCTCCCACCTAGCCATTTTTATTTATTTTCTGTGACTATTTCTATCGGAATTTATGAAGAAGAGAAATTGAAAGTATGTACTTCAATAATTATAATGCAAATTTTATATTTCCTTTTTTGAGTACTAAGGGTTATTTTACTTCTTCCTCTGTGTAAAATCCTTATTTTTCAATACCAAGTAATTATTCTTTTATCGATCAGACAGATAACTGCTAATCAGTACTTCAGGCAAACATAGGATGATGGTGTTACCGCACTGAGATAATATAATTTCAGTCAGAAGTAAAGAAGTGTTTAACAAGAAAAGAGAGTGAAAAGATAAATACCCAAAGGTGTATCTATGTGAGTAGCAAAATTATAGATCATTTTTATCCTTTTCTTTATAGTTTTCTCATTTTAGTTGGGCCTCTACTATTTTTACTTAATAGCTTTTTTTTAATCACCCTGGCTGGTGTGACTCAGTTGGTTGGAGAGCTGTCATGTAACTGAAGGGTTGTGGATTTGATTCTTGGTCAGGGCACATACCTAGGCTGTGGGTTTGATCCCCAGTCCAGGAGTATATAATCCCTGGCATGTATGGAAGGCATCCAATCAAAGCTTCTCTTTCATATCAATGTTTCTCTTTCTCCTTTCCTCTCTCAATAAAAAGCAATGAAAGAATGTCCTTGGGTGAGGATAACATTTTTTTAAAAAATACATTTTTTATCTTTTAATTTCAAATATTTTAACATATAGGAAATAATATGACAGACATCCACATACCCACCACAGAAAGTTTAACCAATGCTGAACCCTTTTAAAGGCATCAATTCCTTTTATAATGAAAAGTTTCAATACTTAGAGAACTCAGGAACTTGCTAAAGTCCTTCTGTAAAGACTAATTTTCTGACAGTGGAACAGGAAGCTGACATTGTCAATGGGAGGCCTGGTACCTAGCTACTCAGAGACGCAAATCAGATTTGGGACACTGCTCCTGTTGTCACAGCCCTCGGGAGAGAGGGAAGTTGGGGGTGTATGCCCAGCTCTGATGCCTGGAAGCTGTCTCTCAATCCCAGAGTCTAGTGATATCCATGCCCTTGCTACTCAAAGTGGTATCTGTGGTATCCACTGGTAGATTTTTTTGGGGGGGACAGCTTTTGAATATGGCTGTTGTTTTACAGCTTTATTGAAGTATAATTGTATACATAAACCCTGCAAATGTTTAATGTACACAATTTGATGTGTTTTAGCCTATGCATATACCCATGACACCATCACCACCATCAAGGTAATAGATATGCCCATCACCTCCAAAAGTTCCTCTGTGTCCTTTTGTGATTTTTTAAAAAAGATTTTATTTATTTATCTTTAGAGGGGAAGGGAAGGAGAGAGGGAGACAAACATCAATGTATGGTTGCCTCTTGTGCATCCCCTGCTGGGAACTGGCCTGCAACCCAGGCATGTTCCCTGACTGGGAATTGAACCTCAATCCTGTGGTTCGCAGGCCCATGCTCAATCCACTGAGCTACACCAGCCAGGGCCTTTTGTGATTTTTAAAAATATTATTATTGTGGGTTTTTTCAAAGATGTAGAGTAAATATAAGCTGCACTCACCTTCTCCCATGACCCCATCAAAATTACAACTAAATTATAGAACAATCAACTGGAATAACCAACTGAAGACTAGCTGAACAGTCTTATAACTAAGAATATTCAGAAGTGTTCACTTGGACAGCACATATACTAAGGATATACAGAAGAAGCTATGCTGAGACAGGTAGGAGGGGTGGAGACAATAAAAGGGCTGGTCCTGCACCCATGTGTGGTAGTTGAGAATCTGGACGAATAGCTCAGCTATAAATGTCCCCCTTTGAGGAACAAGGGGTTTCAACTCCAAGCGGGGCTCCCCAGCCTGGAGTAACAGTGCTGGGAAGAGGAGTCCACCTAACATCTTGCTGTAAAAATCAGTCTGTCTGCCTAGGAGAGATGAGAGGCTGCTGGAAACCCAGGTGTCTTCTTAAAGGCATGGCACACAAAATCTTGCTTACAAGCACTCACCCTGGGCTCCAGTGGAGGGACAGTGGCTCAGAGTGGATTAGAGTCATACAGGGAGTGACTGAGTTATGTGGTTTTGGGGAGAAGGCTGAAGGGACAGTCACCAATGTCCACATTTTTAGTTAGTCTCTCTTGTACCACCCACTGATTCCATCTTTGGAATGGGTGAAGCACTCTTCCCATACAGCATTAGCCTGAGAGCTACACTAGCCCCAGCTTGATGACTTCCAAGGCTTCACCCTACCCAACTTGCATACAAGTTTTTTAAAGCTCTGTCAGAAGTTACTAACTTGGGCCTGTATTGCAATCTTTCTTGAAAAACACTTGAATAATTCTAGGTGAGCTTGGGACAGGGCAGCGGCAGCCAAAGATACACAGGGAGAGACCAAGTTGTATTTCTTTAGGGTCAGGACCATCTTACCATGTTCTTGACCAATACCATCATTCCTGCACTGGACTTTACCTCCGCATAGCAAAATTTTAATTGTCTTTGATCTCATGATCTCTACTGGTTCTACCTTGAGGACTCCCTGAGACATCGCCTCAATCAAAGGTCCATGAGCCCTAGGAAGGTGGTGGCTGGCCTTGGTGTGCCCTGAGACTTTTGTTGAGTGGCCTCAAACCCAGCACTGACACTAAGTTTGAATCTCTGTTAACCTGGTGAACACCACTTGCCCTTACCTGATGACTCCTTCTGAACCTGCTTTTGCAACTCATGTACTGCCTGAAGCTCTTCCCATGGTTGAACCAAACAGGAAGCTGGCAGACAGCAGCAGTTCTCAGGGTGTATTGGGCCTTGTGCTGACCTGCTCTAGGCCTGGTAGTGGTGATAGCTAGGATTGGTATGCAGCTTGGCCCCCTCCATGTGCATCCAGGCCCAGCACAAGCAGCTACCAAACTGGATTGCTTTGTACCTCCTAACAAGTAACCCAGGGCTAGTCACAGGCAGTGTCTGACATTGATCTGCACCAGAGTCACTCCCAAGAGGCCCCAGACCTAACACACCCAGTGGTTGGCTCCAAACCGAACAAAGCACAACCAGATTAGCTCTGCAAGTGGCACATGCAGAGAGAAGTCTCAGCAGGCACCAAAACCTGCTGGGGCAAATCTACTTCATGGGGTCAGCTCATGAACAGAAGCTCATACACTGTGGTCATGGCCAATCCTCACAGCTAGCTAGCTTGAGGGTCAACCCTACCCACAGACAGGCCAACAGAAATCAAGGAATCAACAGAACAGGAAGGCATACATAACTCACACAGGGGACACTCATGGAGCACCGGGCTCAGATGATCAGGGAGACTGTGCCACTGGGCCGCATGGGACACCTACTGCATAAGGCCACCATGCCAAGATTAGTAGGTATAGCAGATCTACCTAATACACAGAAACAAACAGTGAGAGACAGCCAAAATGAGGAGACAAACATGTCCAAAATGGGAAAACAGAACAAAACTCTAAAAAAAGAACTAAATGAAATGGAGGTGTGCAATCTACCAGATATAGAGTACAAAACAATGGTTATAAGGATGCTCTGGAACTTAGTGAAGACTTCAATAGCATTAGAAAGGGCATAGAAACCATAAAAAAGAACAAGTCAGAAATGACAAATACAGTAACTGAAATAGAGAATATGCTAGAAGGAATCAACAATAGATTAGATGAAGTAGAGGACTGAATCAGTAATTTGGAAGACAACGTAGCAGAAAACACCCAATCAGATCGGAATAAAGAAAAAAGACTTTAAAAAATGAGAATAGTTTAAGGGTCTTCTGGGACAACACCAAGAATAACAATACCTGCATCACTGAGTTACCAGAAAGAGAAGAGAGAAATTGAGAATCTATTTAAAGAAATAATGGCTGAAAACTTCTCAAACCTGGTGAAGGAAAAAGACACACAAGTCCAGGAAGTTCAGACAGTCTCAAATAAATGAATCCAAAGAAGCCCACACCAATACACATCATAATTAAAATGGCAAAGGTTAGCCCTGGCTGGTGTGGCTCAGTGGACTAAGAGCCAGCCTGTGAACCCAAAGGTCACGGGTTCAATTCCCAGTGAGGGCACATGCCTGGGTTGTGGGCCAGGTCTCCAGCAGGGGGAGCGTGAGAGGCAACCACACATTGATGTTTCTCTCCCTTTCTCCCTCCCCTCCCCCTCTCTAAAAATAAATAAATAAAATCTTAAAAAATAATAAAAAAATAAATAAAATAGAAGGAAAACAAAGAACTTTCCAGGCATGAAAAAACTAAAGGAATTCATCATCACCAAACCAGCATTATAAGAAATGTTAAAGGGACTTCTTTAAGAAGAAAAAAAAATAAAAAATGATTTAAATATGACTAATAAAATGGCAATAACTACATACCTGTCAATAATCACTTTAAATGTAAATGGATTAAATGCTCCATTTAATCAAATGACAATAGATAAATAAATCAAAAGACACAAGTTAGCTGAATGGATAAGAAAATAAGACCCATATATATGCTGTCAACAAGAGTCTCAGTGCAGATGAAAGACACACACAGAGACTGAAAGTAAAGGGATGGAAAAATATATTTCATGAAAATGGAAATGAAAAAATGGGGTAGTAATACTTATATCAGACAAAATAGATTAAAGCAAAGGCTATAATAAGAAACAAAGAAGGACACTACATAATGATAAAGGGAGTAACCCAACTCAGGATATAACCTTTGTAAACATTTATGTACCCAACATAGGAACACCTACATGCATAAAGCAAATATTGACGCATGTAAAGGCAGGGATCCCCAGCACTACAATTTTAGTAGAGGACATTAACAATCCATTGGCATCAATAGATAGTTCTTCCAGACACAAAATCTATAAGGAAACAGCAGCTTTAAAACATGCATTATAACAAGTGCATTTAATTGATATTTTTAGAGCATTTCACCATGAAGCAGCAGAACATACATTCTTTTCAAGTGTACATGGAACATTCTCCAGGATATATTGCCTCTTAGGCCACAAAACAAGTCTGAATAAATTTAATAAGATTAAAATTATATCAAACATCTTCTCTGACCACAATTGTATGAAACCAGAAATCAATCACAAAAACTGAAAATCACACAAACATATGGAGGCTAAATAACATGTGTCTAAATTGAGTGGGTTATCAACAAGATCAAAAGGTAAAATCAAGAACTATCTTGAGACAAATGAAAATGAAAACACAGCAACCCAAAAATCTGTGGGACACAGCAAAACAAGCAAGTAAAACATACCCAGAGACACTGAAATAAGCAACAAACTGATAGTAACCAGAGGGGAGATGGGAGGAAATAATGGGGGTGAAAGGGGAAGGGTCATCAAGGAACATGTATAAAGGACGCATGGACAAAGCCAAACAGGGGTAGGGTTGAAGGTGGGAGACGGGGAATGGCTGGAGGGGTTGGGAATGGTGGGGGGGACAATGGAGACAACTGTACTTGAACAACAATAAAAAAGAGAGAAAAATAAAATAAAATAAAATAAAATAAAATAAAATTAAATTAAATTAAACATAAAAAAGAAGTAAAAACTCATTATTTACAGATGACATGATACTGTACATAGAGAACCCTAAAAGATTCCACCTAAAAAACTACTACAGCTGATAAAGAAATTCAATAAAATAGCAGGATATAAAATAAATATTCAAAAATCAGTTGAATTTTTATACACCAATAATGAACTATCAGAAAGAGAAACTAAGAAAACAATTACACTTACGATTGCATTAAAAAAGAAAACTATAAAAAATAATGAAGGAGGTAAGAAAACTTGATTTGAAAAATTATGAGGCACTAAAGAAAGAAATTGAAGAATATGAATATAAATGGAAGCATATGCCATGCTGAGGGGTAGAAATAGTTAACATATTAAAAGTCCATACTATCCAAAGCAATCTATGGATTCAACACAATCTCTATTAAAATACCAATGGTATTTTTCACAGAACTAGAACAAATAACCAAAGTTTTATGGAACCACAAAGACCCTAAATAGCCACAGCAATCTTGAGAAGGAAAAACAAAGTTAGAGGAATCACTCTACCTGATATCAAACTATACTACAAAGCCACAGTAATCAAAAGAGCATGATACTGGTATACAAATAGACATACAGATCAATGGAACAGAATAGAAAGCCCAGAAATAAACCCACACCTATATGGTCAATTAATATTTGACAAAGAAGACAAGACCATACAATGGGGTAAAGACAGTCTATTTAATAAATGGTGCTGGGAAAATTGGACTGATACATTAAAAAATAAAACTTGACTACCCTCATATATCATTTACAATAATAAACAAAATAGTTTAAAGGCTTAAATGTATATTTGAATCCATAAAACTTCTAGAAAAAAAACATGGGCAGTAAAATCTCAGACATTTCTCTTAGTAATATTTTTTTTCTGATGCAGCTCCCCAAGCAGGGGAAACAAGAACAAAAATAAACTAACAGGGACTACATCAAACTAAAAATATTTTGCACAGCAAAGGTAACCATCAACAAAATGAAAAGATAACATATTGGATGGGAGGAGGTATTCACCAATAATACATCTGACAAGGGGTTAATATCCAAAATTTATAAAGAATTCATAGATCTCAACATAAGAGAAACAAACAATTCAATTAAAAAGGGGACAGAGAACCTGAATAGACACTTTTCTAAAGAGGACAAACTGATGGCCAATAGACATAAGAAAAGATGCTCAACATCACTAATCATCAGAGACATGCAAATTAAAACCATAACGAGATATCACCTCGCACCTTCCAGAACGACTATCATCAAACAATCAACAAACTGAGTTGTGAGATGAGAGGGGCATGGGGGTCTGCATAAAAAAGGTAAAGGGACTGAGAAGTACAAATTGGTAGTTACAAAATAGTCATGGGGATGTAAAATCCAGCGTAGGAAATATAGTCAATAATATTCTAATAACTATGTCTCATGGTGCACTGGGAGTCAGAAGGGTGGAGCTAGTGGATCTCCTGTTGGGGGGGGTGGGTGTTGCTGGTACCTCTCTGGTGTGCAGTGCCCACTCTGGTCTTCACAGTGCAGGTGTGAGAGAAATGGCCTCCACCCCGGAGTCACACAACTCAGTCTCTGACATCTCTTGAGTTTGCCCTCAAGAGCCCTCCAAGAAAGTATACATCATGGCCTAGGCAGCTGATTCCTCCACAGGACTTAAGCTAGACAGGGCAGGTGACAGGGAGTTGGGAGGGTAAGGTTGTTACATTCCCCTAGGCTGATGCAGTTTGAAGGGGAGTGCTACACCCAAGAAAGATGGTGTCTGAGGGCAGTGTGGGGGAGGGACTCAGCATAGGAACCCTGCTAGCCATCCCTTCAGCTGTTTCCCAGAGCTACACAACCCAGTGTGTCCTCGCACGATTCCAGTCGATCCGATCTGCCTTCCCTTCTTCATATTTGTTAGGATTTGAGGGATCCCAGGGTGAGTGGCTGTGAATGAGATTTCGTGTTTTGGTCCTTTAAGAGAGTGCCTAGGTTTTTAGCAGACTCCCACCTCTCTGTGGTGGGCAGATTTTTACAGCCAGATGTTACATGCATGCTTTTTCTCAGCTCTGTTGCTCCAGACTGGGGAGCCCAACAAGGCATTGAGAGCCCATGTTTCTCGGGGGGACATTTGCAGCTGAGATATCCCTCAGGAATCTCAACCACCACACGTGGGTGCGGGGCCAGCCCTTTTCACCTCTCAGCCCTTCATACCAGGCTCCAAGTGGCTTCTTCTGCAATCCCTGGTTATAAAACTTCTGTTCAGCTGTTCTTCAGTTGGTTATTCAGGCTAATTATTCTATATTTTAGTTGAAATAACAGTTTGAATCTGAGAGAAGGTAAGTGTAGCTCCCCACTTCTTCATTGCCATCTTGGATCCCCTGTTGTACTGGTTTTGAAATCTGAGTATTACCCTGCTCCTGGAGAAAACATTTGGCCCCCAGAATGCTTTACATTTAGGTTTCAGTTTTTATTGCTCCAATTATTACAAATTATTATCATTAGTCTTTGGATGAAGTCGATCAGGTTAAACTCAAAATATAATCTAGTCTAGCTAGAAAAAATATATAAAGTGCTACAACTTCCCAAATCATTGTCTAATATTTCAGAATGGGAGGAATATCTCATTGTTGGTACATGAGATGATTTTGGGTCAGCATATTGATGATTTTTAAATTTTTCTTCCCATTTGTTAGGATTTGAGGGACCCAGTAAAGTACTATTATTATTTTCCTCTGAATTCTGAACCAACTGAGAAAAACAACAAAGCACAGGCAGATAGGAAATTGCAATATCCTTCTTACTATGAAAAATGCTAAAATGAGACCCTTTTTTGGTAGAGTGAGGGCCTTACTGATACCTTTCCCACCGTGCCCCACCTGACCACCTGAGGGGATGTGTGAATCTGAGGAACAGACCTTTTACCTAGATCACTGCCTGACTCCAATCTGGGTGGAGAGGGAAGGAGAAAGAGAAAAAACCGAGGATTTTTGATAAATTAGCTCCGGCTAATTGGAAATGTAGACCAGTGACTGCCCCCACCAACCAGGTAAATTCTCACCACCTCTGGGAAAAGGAGAGAGAATAGATAAGAAACTTGGAACTTTTGTGAAAATCTCTTCTCTTCAAAACCAAAGGGATGGGGGTGGGCAAAGATACCCCCTCATAATAACACTTAGGCTTTTGTATTTTAATGAATCAGGGTTAGTGAGACCGATTTTCCATGTATGATAGAAATATAAGGTTTCCTTTTTAAATAAATGTAAGTAAATAAGAAGGAGTTGATGAAAAGGAAAAGATTAAGGTAATAATAGCACAGGTGGTATGTGGATATGACCAAAATTGTAAGGATGATGCTCAAATGGTTATGTTCACAAACATTAGGGTCTTTCATCCTAATGCTCTCTGGGAGGACAGCAGCTTTAGCTCACTTATCTGACCAGTGATTGTGTCTTGACTGTTTCACTCAATAGAGAGCGGTTAGAGCAAATAACCTAATACAGTATTGTCTACATTATTGGCTTTCATTTCATCTATATAAATCATTTATGGGTCCAGGCATATGGTCTAAATCCTATTATTGATGCAAGGGTTTTAATTCCCTCTCTCTTTTTCTCTCTCTTATTTTTCTAAATTCAGCAAGAATCAGAGTGGGTAGGGTAATGAATTTGATTTTTTTAAATGGCATAAAATGAGGCTGCCCTTCAACAATTTGATGTCATTTCTAGGTGAATTAGAAACATGTTCTATTGTTACATCAAATAGGTGAACTAGTATTCTTTTTCCACTGGATTTCAAGGTTATAGTCACATGTTCCAGGCGAAAACATGAAACAGCCAAACCTGTTGGCTAAATGGTGCCAGGTAGAATGAACTAAATGTGCATTATGCCAAAAAGAAAACCTTCATTTAGGGGAAAAAAAAATCTTGGCCTCCGAATGGGAAGGCCAAAATTTTCCTTAATGGGAAACATTAAGTTGTCCTATTCAGAAGTTACATTCGCTCAGTTACCTAAGGGTCATTTTGCTGCCTGATTTTCCCAAAAGGTTAATGGCTGTGCACATGGGCTCAAAATTGAAAACTTATCTCCAAAAATGTATGGAGTGACATCTTACCCCATGAAAAAGTCCCTCAGAAAAAATAGTCATCTTATGGTTGAGTCCTTATAAACTCTCTGTATAAAAGGACAGTCTTTAGATTACTTTACTTTGAATCATGAAGGACTGTTGGGAGGAAACTCAGTGCTAATTTGGGTTGTTGATATAGGTCACCGGTTGGATTGGGACATGTGTTAAATTTTTTAATTGAGGACCATTTGGGAGATACAGTCCTGACTCTGACATTAGTTAACTCCAGCAATCCCCTTTTTACAATAATCAAGCTTTTCATTGTTTTTATTATAAATTATAACTTCTGTTCACAATTTGCCCAAGTTCTTTGTTAGAAAGACTTATTTCACATGAAGTCATAGAATACTTGTCTGTTAGTTGCTCACTAGTGACATCATTAGTGGGGAGCCATTAGCCTACACGTGCTGCCAGCTTCAGATGGCTGGTGTTCTAGGAAGGATAAGATAATTATTCCCTCTCAGAATTTCCAGGCTTTATCCCTCTATCAATTCGTACCAGCCATCATTTGTAATTCTGCACAAGGTCACTTGGATCTCCTACAGAATGCCCTTCCTGGCCCCATTATTCCATACTTTCACTATTTCATGTTTATCACTATTTTATGTAAGAAAGACTAGCATGTGGATTATCCCAGGATTTCCTGTGAAAAAAATTATCAAGGATACATTATGCTGACCAGCAGCTCTTATGTGAAGAGCCTCCTCAGAAATTGGTCCTCTCTCCTCTGAGCTTACATCATTGGATTATATGAAGCACACCACTCACTGATTTTCCTCTTTGCCTTGCCTCTTAGGAAATTTAGAGCTATGTTTGGACTCAATGACCTTGCATCATGTGTCACAAACATTTCTTGACATGATTCTATCTCTCTCTCGATAATTTAACTTTGATCTGGAATTTTACATTGATCTGTGCAGCAATTCTGCTCTCCAAATGTCAGTTTAATTTCTGATACATGCTTGGGTCAAATCCTTACCCCCTCTGCTTCCATTTTGCCACAAACAAAAACATGAGGATTTTATGCCTGATTTCATATTATTATCTCCATTTCTCAGATATTAATATACAGGGCTAAAAGACAATGCATATCTGTTCTTCATTCCCAGATCTAACAACCTTTGCTGATGTCAAATTCTCCCCAGAAGACAACTTAAATTTTAGTTTCTTCCTCATGAATACAAGAAATTTGGAGTTAGAAGTTACAGATTTGAGTCTTGGCGTTGTTAATTTAGACAAGTAGATTTTAAAAAAGATTTTATTTATTTATTTATTTATTAGAGAGGGGGAAGGGAAGGAGAAAGAGAAGGAGAGAAATATCAATGTGTAGTTGCCCCTCCCACACCCCCAACTGGGGACCTGGCCTGCAACATAGTCAGGGCTGACTGGGAATCGAACCAGTGATGCTTTGGTTTGCAGGCCTGCACTCAATCCACTGAGCTATACCAGCCAGGGCTAACAAATGGATTTAAAAAAGTCTCTGGGTTTCAATTCCTTCCCTCTGCAAATGAGAGCAAAAATCTTAGTTATTACCAAGAGAAAATGATGTGAAGTGTATGAAAAATTTTTATCCCCTTAAACCGGTTTATAAGTCATGAAACTATTATTAAAAGTCAGGAGAAAGATCAGAGTCCCAGATAAATTACTTTGTCTCCTGAATACTTTGCCTGTGCCAGTTTATCACTGAGTCTCTGTGTAACCCTTACTCTGCCTCTGCCCATAGGCTCTGAATGGATACAGCCTCTGGAGAGAAGGTTCTGGACTCTGAAGGTGGCATGAGATGCCTTTAAAGCCACTTTAAGGAACCTGGAACTGACCCAATGAAAACTAGGTTTGCCTGGGTAGACTGAACAGCAGGGCACATTCTGGGCTCCAATGCAGCCCAGAATGGGTGTGGTATAGATGGGCCCTGGTGACCAGAATTTAGCCCAGTGCCCTTAATCCTTGGTCCCAGTTGACCCCATCTAGAAAAAAATCACATTCCCGGGCATTTCAGACTCTTCTCCAACAGAGGAGTTCCTAGTCATCCTTTAAGACATGGCTCCCTTCTCACGTCTTCTGGGGAAGTTCCTGCTCTCTTCCCTGTGCCCTTCATCACATGATTTCAGTTTGTTACATTGGAGAGTAATTATTTGTTGATATGGCTCTGATCCTCACTAGTCTGGGAGCAGGAACAAAGTCTAACACAATCATGCATCCAGCTTCCCTTACAACTAATGAGACCAAGTAACTGAGTTCTACCCAAGGGGAACATGAGCAGAAGTAATCCCACACCTTTGCACAAACCTAGGAGGTACCATTCACACATAATGAAGAAGCTGTGAGTAGAATGTATGTTGCAACCCAAATGGAAGAGGCTTGTTCTGCCACTTGCTCTCAAGAAGCTGAATGACAACAGCAAGATCACTGCTTCCAACTGAGAACCAACCAGAGAAAGTCATATATGCCCACAAACCAATCACATAGGATTCCTGCTTCTAGTTAGTCTGCTTCTAGCTTGCCTCTGCCGATAACCTCCCATCAGGGCACAACTGGAACCTTCTCAATGCAGACTCCTTGATGTAGCAAGCTTCGAGTCCATAGTTCTCAATGCCTTGTTCTCTTTTGGTCAGTCTTCATCCATTTCTGTACTCCTTGCTGCATACAAGGCAGAATGGGCTGAGCACTAGGATGGAAGGAACCAGAATCCCTGGTATTGTGGAATCACCATACACCCTGTACTTGTAGTGAGAAACACACATGCACACACACCTGCAAATGCACACACAAATATACAGAACTTGTGCAAGTTTTCCCTGGGGGGGCCTGGACAAAGGGTACATTTGTACTGGATTAAGAATCAAAGTTTGCGGAGCAGATTCATGTAAACTAGTTATCACTTAATTAAACCAGGATTTTTAAGGTAGTTGAGCATCTTTCATTTGTATACAATGATCCTTATGCTAATTACAGTAGGCCCTGCCCTATTCATTAATATTAGGAGGCTGCTTAGTCTGTAGTCTGAGAATGCTTGTAGTGCAAAGGAATGACGCTGCCTTCATGTACACAAAGTTCAGAATTCCCATCTATTCTGAATGGATTCTCTTCAATCAGGATAAACAGCCTAATCCCACCAACTCTTTTTTGGGGGTTTCCTTTGTGTCCAATGTCATTCTGTCTTTCTTTGAATACAGCTTTGGCTACCAGATGGCCCAGGATCATAGGATACTAAATACTTTTGGATGAAGAATGTAAGGGCTATTCATTAATGTCCACATTCGACCCATCCTTCTGGTCACCATAGGTTCAGGGCCCCCACTTTTGGGAGGTGGTGGCTCTCACAGCTTTGGTGTCCTTTTGCCATGCCCACGGGAGATGCACAGAGGGGACAAACTCCCAGAACTGGTTTCTGGTACCATCATTTGATCTCCTGTGAAATGTTTGAGGCAAGAAGATAGGCCAAGACACAGAACTAATGTCTTAGGGTTTTGTGTCCTCCAGTCTTATAAGCCAGAGTCTTGTTTTCAGGAAACTTCCATGATGCTTGGTGGAGCAGACAAAGGCAAAGTGGCCCTGGAGGTTCAGCAATCTTTCGTAGCCACTTGTGAGTACTATCTGGGAAGTATCTTAAAGTACAGTTCCTTGAGACATTCCTGTTCATTCCCCCCAGCCTCTAACATCCCTACAACCATTTACATGTTCATCTGGCAAACATTTCCTGTGTGCCTACTACATGTTAGCAAGCTACAAGCTTGACTCTCAAGAAGTTCATGGTCTATGGTAAAACAGACATTTGAACAAATAATGATTATCTAGTGTAATAAGAGCTATAACAGCTGTTTACACACTACCAAGTGAACACAAAAGAGTGAGCAGTTCACTCAGCTTGGTTGTGGAAGCCTTCACAAATATCCAGCAAGGGACACTTACTAAAGTCTTATGGGAGCACAGGGTTTCTATTAGCTGGGGATGCAGGGTAGGGGTAACTGTGCAGGCAAATGCATGAAAGAGTCAAGAAAAGGCCTGCACAGTTCTTTGAGGTTGGAGCAGAAGGTGAGGGAGGAAAAGCAGGACAGGATCCAAAGACTGTCAATTGGGGTCATTTGGGCACCATCTAAACTTCATTCTGAGATTATAGTACACACCCAAGTAGATCTGTGTACTCAAATGCCTGCAGGGGACAGGCAGATGATTAAATCATTTAGGGGTGCCCGGTGGGTAATGGAAGATGGGGGAGTGCAGGCCCATCCAAAGGTGGAGCCCATTGTTGCCATGGTGGAGTGCAGGCAAGTTTCCATTAAAAAAAAAAAAATCTGGACATCATATTTTTACACGAACCTTCCCAAGTTTTAATAAATGTTGGAAATTATTTCAAAACATCATGATGGCCTAGCAAAAAAAAAAATCTGATGTCCTCTTAGCCCCTGGGCCTCTACTTTGGCACTTGAGCTGCAAAGCTTACGCAGGGAGCTGACACATCCAGACTTATATTTCAGAAAGATCTCTCCATTCGTGATGTTTATGTCCCAGCCTCTGCCAGCAAGAACTTCTTTGCCCCACCCACTCCACACCCTTGCTACACCCCCACATCTTTGCACCCTCATTGCTTTCCCTGACCATCTCCGGCACCAGCTCTACCTTGCATGGAGGCCCTGAATGAATGAGTCATACTCCAATCCAACTTACAGAGAAAAGTCCACGTTCAGGACATGAGAGAGCCACATTTATTTCACATGGACAAACATGATTCTGTCACATGCTGAACATGAAAGCTCACATAAGGCAAGTACCCGTAACAGAAGAATTATGTGCTTTTGTCCACAGGGAGCAGGGAAAGTCACAAAGTGGTTTTTAGAGACAGTCACCCTTCAAGCAGAGCTGAGACAATAGCCTTAGAAAGCTCTGGTTTGTGCCATCATCAAAGGGTCCGTCTCCTAGAGGTGGCTGGGGGCACTTCTGCTCTGCATCTCTGGATAAACTGCTGAGGGC
The DNA here is from genome assembly GCA_004027475.1 of Anoura caudifer. Taxonomy (NCBI): domain Eukaryota; kingdom Metazoa; phylum Chordata; class Mammalia; order Chiroptera; family Phyllostomidae; genus Anoura; species Anoura caudifer. The sequence goes on from PVKU01009197.1 coordinate 26,671, forward strand.
AGGAGGGTGAGGATGGTCTCCATGCCACTACCTAGGTGGCTCAGGAGAGCTCAGCACAGGGGGGAGGTACATGACACTCGGAATTAACAAGCTCACACTGGGGTGGACAGTGACAGGGACAGACTGCTGTGTTCATAGCAACAGAACCATCACTGTTTACAATAGCTATCATAATGAGAAGATCCACTGTTCTTAAAGCAAGTTCCCAAGGCAGCTTATGGGCTGAAGGGAAAGCATTTGGAATTGACTGGACATTCCAGAGTCAGATCTACTTTGTCTGAACAGAATGGGGAGAGCTAGTGGCAGGGGCCCCGAGTCTCTTGGCCTTGGTTGGGCTTCCTGGTTCCAGGATGATGGAATCCAAGATGGGGAGGGGGTTGGTGCCTGGCTTTGCTGGGATGAGAGGATGATAAGCTCTAAGAACAAACCTCATGGAAGAGTCCAACAGAAGAGCCCTTGCATGTCAGAGGTTTATTCCCACCTGAAGTCCTGCCCAACAGTTTCATAAAACTTAATGTTATAAGGTCTATAAAATTCCCGGAGCTGGTCTATCACTTCAGGATCAATCTGTACATGAGTTCTGCCCTTTGATTTGCCCAGACATCGAGGCAGGAGGCTCGATTCTGTCTTTTTCAAGCAAGGGAACCCTTTGGTCTTGTTGAAATAGAAGTGCTTGTCTGTGATGAACCTCTTAATGCCCAGGAAGTCCTGGACCCGCCCCATCTCACCAGCGGGGTCAGTGATGAGCCGCTCGCCACTGACAAAGTGGATCTGAGCCAGGGGGAAGTACTGCAGCCAGCTCTCCAGGTGCAGCACATACAGGCCAATGCGGATGGCGTTCCACGACACGTCCACCAGCCCTAGTGTGCGGTTCCGGAAGGACAGGCCCTCAAAGGTGGGGATATCTGGCTTCTTGGACAACGTTTGAGTGTAATCAGAGATGGCGCGGGTCACGGGGTTCCGCACCACCACGATCAGCTTGGTGTCTCGGGACATGTTGAAGATCCGGCGAGGGGCCTCTTGAGTGACGAAATAGCTGGGCGTCTTCTCCAGCGTGATCTGGCTCTCCAGGGTCCTGGGCATCAGGTTCCTGTGGGAAGAAGCAGCACAACATCAGACAGGGCTTCTCTGGGAGCCCTGGGATCATTTCCTTGCACCCAGCTTCCTGGTTGAGTCCCCCTACTCTCCTCTGTTACATCTGAGGCTCATCTACTCTCACCTGGTGAGAAACCATGTTATCTCTTGTTGATTTTATTTTTTAGTTTTTAACAGGTTTGCTTTAAGACAGGACATGTCCATCAGTATGGCTTAAATAATGATGGAATAGCCACTAAGTAGAGTTAGGTAGATCTGAGTGTACTGACATAGAATGATTTCCAAGATAAAGCATTAAATGAAAAAGGGCAAGGCACAGCACCTTCATCTTGGGCAGGGTACCAAGAAACTGATAAAGTTAATTCTGGGGGGCGGGGAGTAAAGTGGGGAGGTAAGGGATGGATGAGAATGACTTTTTATTGTATAACCTTTTAAGCTGCTTGAAATTGTTAATGTAGTTATTACATATTTAAAAGATATGAAAGAAGGCACTGAATATAGTTCTGGCAAAAGGGACTTATCCAAGTATATTAGAAAATCTTTGGGGAGGGTCTTGTTATATAGGAATAGCAAGTATTTTACAAGTGAGTTCTAACCACTACACTGTACACCTGAAACTAATGCAAAATAATATTGAATGTCAACTGTAATTGAAAAAATAAATAAAAAAGAAGAATCCCTTATCACTGAATTAACTGAGAACAAAACAGAAATTCTTGGCACTTTCACCCCACAAGAAAAAGAAAAAAAAAGTTCTGTTGTCTTTTCCTGATGAACTACATCTTTGGGAAAGCACAGAAGGACAACCCAGTGGGACCTCAGGCAGAAGCTAGATACTGCACCCTCTCACTCCCTCACTTTTTAATTTCCTGGTTCTACTTGAGATTCTGGGGGATGATGGTGCAAACTCCTTCCCAGATGTGTCTCTTTCAGACCCTGATGGAGGGAAATAGCCCTGGCTCTGAGTCATTAGTTCTTTCTGAAGGTCATGTTTTACCTTCAACTAGTTTTTCTAATTCTGGCTACATAAGACACCATCCAAGGAACTCTAAAAACACAGATGTCTGGGCACCACCCAGGACCAGCCGATTAAAGTTATTTGGGGTTGGTACTTCTTTAAAGCTCCTCAGATCATTCCAACTGAAGGCAGAGTTGAGAACCACCAATAGAGGTGGTTCACTCCTAACACTATGATTGACCAACCCCCAAAACATCTGTCTTCATCCTCTGGATTATAGACTCCTGGTTCCTAGTTTTCTTCATCCCAAGTCCTAGTATCATCCCTATTCAATAACCTGGCATCATAGTTCTTTGACCAAATATCTCAATTTTCTCTTCTCTTTTAACAATTCTTACTCCTGCACACCTTGGGTCTTGTCATTGGAATTGCCCTAATTCTGAAATGGTTCACTCTGAAATTCTACTCTAGGACTATGTATTGGGTTGAATGGTAACTCTCCAAAGATGTATCTGCCCAGAACCTATGAATATGACCTTATATGGAAAGAGTCTTTGCAGATGTAAGTTAAGGATCTTGAGATGATATCCTGGATTAGGGTGGGCCCAAAGTCCAGAGGAGGAATATGCTTACAAGACAACAAAAGGGGAGGAGAGACATGTAAAAGAAGGCGATGTGAAGACAAACGCAGAGCATGGAGTGATATATGTACAAGCCAAAAAAATGCCAAGGAAATGAATACAGACAGCAACCTTATTTCTTTATACATTTACCATGGTCTCAAATTTATTGTACTTGATCTTCAAATTTATCTATGATCCTCTTGATTTCACTTTCTTCCATACCTTCTATAGATCAAATGAACAATTGTTTCAGTTTCTTTTTCCTGTTCCTGTTCTTCCTCTTCATCATCATCATTGTTGTCACCATCATCACCATCATTATCAATTTCCTTCTACTACTTGCTCTTGCAGTCCCAGACAATACATCTACCCAACCTTTTGTCATTTCTAATTCTGCTTCTGCACTGCCAAACAGCAGGAGAGGAAGCTGCTGACCCTGGCAACTGGATCCTTCCTATATTTATTAATTCTATCTTCCACTGAGCCTCACCACTGCTCTGTAATTGGGTATATTTGTTTTTACAGGCCCCCTTAAGATTCTTCATAGCATGTGTTCCAAATTCTCACCATAAGCTCCCAACACTATTCTTGATACCCACTCTTAACACGCAGTTAGTCTCCCACTACACTAGAAAGACAAAAGCTGTCACACCTTCAACTTTTCTCTCCTTCATTCTGAAACTGGCTATGATCTGTACCCATGCTGTGCCCCTCTTACTAGTCTCAGAGGAAAAGGCAGGCAGGGGCTCACCTGTGCTCTCAGATCTTTTTCTCTCCTGCCTTCCCTGCAAACCTGTCCAGACCCCCTTGAACTTTCAAATTCACTGTGACACTGATTAGTTGATACAACTGATATTTTGCTTCCAGGCTCAATGTTTATAATAATCCCTTGTGATTGGAATAGGCCAGTTTTTAAAAAATAGATGCTATTATTAGCAAACAATCACAATGCACTAGAATAGAATTCTTTGGCTAGCTTTTCTTAGAAATCTGGCTATATTAGATTATGACCTTGGCATTCATTGTAATTAGATGTTGGTCCTGTAAACTAAAGTGAAGCTCCACTCTTCTAATTCCTAACTGGCATGTCAGATGCAAAAACAAATTATAAATGCTAAAGACGATACAGACACCAGACTAAACAATATCACATACATAATCGTGCCATGGGTCAAATGGCTCTTGTGCACTTCAAATTTTCTCTGTCCCACCAAAGAACACCCTTACATATTTAGGTCTCCTTAGGTCATTGGAATAGAGTGCTGAAGCCTAATGATGATAATGTGCAAGGAGACTGTCTATGTATCTTCCTGTTCTGTGCCCATGTGGGAGGCAGGGATTTGACTTTTCCTTAAGGCTCATTTTGCCTGGTCAAGTCATTGTTTAAATTTTGCTTCCTTGTTTCCAGCTGCTAACACACAGTTAAAATTTTCTCTCACCCTGTAACCCTCTTAAGCTTCAGCTTCCTTCATTTTCTATGTATCTTTGCAAAAATTACTGAAATAGGCTGACACCATTTGGACTTACCTCCCATCTGTTATTTTAACTTGCTCAGCAACAATTTCTCTACATCTGATAAGAGCCCCACATTTTTCTTTGAGGAACTACCACTCCTCCTTTGAATAAAATCTTGATGGGCAAAGGGGTGGGTGCATGACCAAAGTCAAGCCAATCAGTGCCAGCTGTGTAGTAAACTCTAACAATGTATCATCAAGACTGAAAATGGTTGGACTGAACTTTTCCACCAGGTATAAGAACCTGGAAAAGCCTCCTCATCAGCTTCTCTTACCAAATCCCTTCAGCTCCCTGGATTCTTGCTCTGAGACCTGGTTCTTCCACTTTGGTCTGTATTCTGTGAGTTACTACACATCCTTCCAATAAATTATGACTACTTTGAGTTAGCCATAGTTGGTTGGTGTTGCTTCCAACTTAAGAACCCTAACTCAACTTCTACAACTTGGCTTCCTCTACGTGGAAACTGCTCACCCCACTCGAACCTAAACTCCATGAGGGCAGTGTGCACCATACCTACTTCTGTATCTTCTGAGTCCTCCACAAGCCATGGCACAAGTAAGGTCCCCATCAATATTGTTGAGGTTACAATGAAACCAATGACCTTTCTAATCCAGTTATGCATTGAAGCCCTCAGTCCCTTTTCAAATTTTCCACACTCTTCAAACCACTCTGGATCTGACCATTGGTGTGTCCCCCACTTTTCTCCTTGTGATGCCAAAACCAGGATCCTGCCTTGAATCCCGCCCTTTGCTTCCTCCCATTAATGTAAATGGTGCTGTGACTGGGATCTTGACTAGGATCTCACCCTTTGTCTCCACCAGTTTGGAATGTAGTGAGTATGGTCTCACCAGCAAGGTTTTCTTGTTTTTCTCACCCTTTGGGATAAAAGATATGCTGAGCTGGGGGTGGGGATGGGGGGCTGGGGGTAGGGCAGGTAGGGCTAGGCCTTTGTTTGGAGGTAGAAATGATGAGATCTGAAATGAGTGCTCAGATTTTGCTCCAGCTCCAAAGACTAAAGAGGCACTTCCTCCCTCTGGCCGGAGTTCTGAGGCATCCCTAGCTGAGTGGGGGCCACACAGAGGTACCTGGGGTCAATCCCAAGATGTGCAGGGGCCTCATATGGAACTCCCATCATTGCGTAACTTTGGCTCATCTGGGGACCTGCATAATAAGGGCTGGTCACCCAGCACTATGAACCCCTCTGGCTGAGAGTGAGGGATGACCAAAGGGGTAATGGCCTTTGGGAGGCCTTTGGGAGGCCAAATGTACTCAGAAACAGCACATTTTGACCCACATAGATTCCTTAGCCTTTTCTGCCTCTAAACCTGGCCAAGAGAAAAGTCAGTTTAAGCTTGCAGCATCTCTCTCCCCAAGCTGGCTTCTAGCAACTCAATTTGCATCTGAATACCCCTTGCAGGAACTGTGGGGAGGGGCAATGTTACTTTAGCCTGGTAAAAGTCTTGCTTTCTCCCTCTGGAGAAATTGCCACATCCCAGGGCTCCAGTCAAGCAGTTAAAAGCCACAAGGACACTTGTTGCAAGAAAGACACCCGTGAAGGGAAAATATGGGACTTGGACCAGGACACAACGCTAGGTTTCCCATCAGCTGCAAGCAGAAGTCCACGCAACAAGAGGAACATTGTAAACACAATCACACTCCCACCCCTGAGACACATTACCCACTTAGTTTTAGTTCTCAAGAGGAGAAAGCAAGATTTTAGCCTGTAGTAGAAAGCCCTGGCCTTTCCTGGTCCTGTTCTCCTAACTGGGACTTTTCGTTCAAATTTGCCTCATTCATAAGCCTTTTTCCCCTTTCTTTGACTGCTCTTTTTACATCTCTACCACTCCCTTGTCTATCTGTTTTACAAAGTAATTGCTGTTTGTTTACCAGCTGAGTGACATTCCAGCCCCTAAGGACTAATCCTTACCTGCCTAACCCAAGCTCTACATTCAACTCCAGCTTCAAATTAGGCTTGGCCCACTGTACCCACCTTGACTGGGAAAAAGGATACAAAGAGGGGAAAATCTCACCTCCTCCCAGAATGCAGAACTCAGAAAGAAAAATAAGGAGGTAAGTCTTTGAAACACTAAATTCTAGACCTAGAAGCTAATATTTCCTGGGAACAATAGGGTAATTAACTCCCTACTCAAACTTAATATTGGTTGTGGAAGCAGCAGGGCACCTGCTTTCCTCAATGCAGAAAAAAAAAGTAATACTTTTAGGCTGCAGCCACTTTTCCAGCACCACCTGAGGCCTGAGCGTGCTATCTCAGCCACTTTTTCTCCAGCCTCTGCCCTGAGCTGAGCAGGGGAGGGGTGGGGGGTGGGGTGGGGGGAGCATTCTAACAGAAGAGCCTGCTTCCCAGATCACTCCCCAACCCCCACCCAGAATTTTTTTTAGAGATAGGCTTGCCTCTCCTCCTTAGACACCTCCTGTGTTTTAATCCAATAGGCCCCTGAGACCTGAGCAACCCAGCGCCCCATAGGTGGCAAGTATTTCACCATAGTAGGGACTTCTCTTACTGGGTCAAACAATATTATATCGGCCTCCAGTCCTTGGAGGAAATACACCAAATGACTAGTGCTATTATCTTCTCTCTCTTCGACTCCTCTCGGGTAAAGAGCCAAACTTATACAAGCCTTGAGATCTGCAGAAAGGGTCCAGTTTAATCGAAGCCATTGACTTCGCCAGTAGCAAAGGGGATATTGGGTCTCTAAGGAAAAGGTCCAAATTTCCAAACAGATTGTAAACTATTTAGGATACATCCTAACTCCAGGACCTAGCAGCTGTCACCAGAGAGAATAAAGGCCATCGCCTAGCTAACACCACCTGCTACCAAACAGCAGCTCCGCTCTTTCCTGGGAATGGCTGGGTTCTGCAGGATTTGGACCCCAAGCTTTGGGCTAATTGCAAAGCCTTTATATGAGGCTACTAAGGGGCTAGACATTGAAACCATTATATGGGGAAAGGAACATGATCAGGCTTTTAATAAAATCAGGCAGGCTCTAGTCAAGGCCCCAGCGCCAGGCATCCCTGAATTAAAAAAAAACATTTTCTTTATATATTGCAGAGAGGGGAATAGCATTAGGGGTCTTAGTCCAGCGACTAGGAAATGACCTTCACCTGAGGGTTGCATGTTTCTTTGAAAGCTGGACAATGTAGCAACCGGATGGCCTCCATCCTCAGAGCAGTAGCAGCTACAGCCACATTAACAGAGGAGGCTACTAAGGAAACTCTTGGACAAGAGTTAAAGGTTCTAACTCCACATCAAGTCCAAGGTATATTAGAAATGAAAGGGTACCTGTGGTTAACAGGAAATAGATTAACCAGATATCGGGCCCTTTTCCTGGACAATCCTAAAATAACTATAAAAACCTGCAATACCTTAAATCCAGCCTCCTTAATGGATCATTTTAGCTCATTCTTGCTTGGAGATTATTAATCTCACCTATTCCAGCAGGGCTGATTTGTTAGACCAGCCCTTGGATAACGCTGATGAAGAGTGGTTCACTGATGGGAGAAGTTTTGCACAGAATGAGCAGTGAAAGGCAGGATATGCAGTGGTTAGTTTATATGACACCATCGAGGCACAATCTCCTCCACCCTCAACCTCGGCCCAGAAGGCAGAGATTATAGCCCTTACTGGAGCTCTCATTGTAGTACAAGGAAAAAAGATTACTGTTTATATAGATTCCAAATATGCCTGTCCTGTTCTACATGCTCATGCTGCCATCTGGAAAGAACAGGGACTCCTTACTGCAAGGAATTCCCCCATTACACACAGGCAGGAAAGTTTTAATCTGTTAGAAGCCGTTAGATTCCTTAAAAAGGTAGCAGTAATGCATTGTAGGGGTCACCAGAAGCATCCAGCCCCTATTACCAAAGGGAACAGCAAGGCAGACCAAGAAGCTAGGAAGGCCACTCAGAGGCCAATCACAGAACTGGCACTGTTCCCTTCCATAGACAATGCTAACCCGAAGCCTGATTACTTGTCTGAGCAGAAATCTTGGGATGTAGAGTGTGGGGGCACTCAGGAAGGGCCCTGGATTTACATTGGCCAGAAACTTCTCCTTCCCCAGGCCTCTCAATGGAAGATTTTAAAGGCCCCATATGACTCCTTCCACATAGGAAGAGATGCTACCACAGCATTAGTTAATAAATTATTTACAGGCAAAGGGCTAACAGCTACTATAAAGAACATTTGCCAAGCCTGCTCTCTTTGCACTTACAATAACCCTGGTAAAAGCCATCCTTTCCCCCACTGCTAGAGCCTGTGTAGTGAATGGGGGACTTATCCAGGAGAAGACTGGCAGATTGATTTTACCAGGATACCCCCCCCCCCCCGCCGTAAAGGATATGAGTGTCTACTAGTTTTGATAGACACCTTCACTGGGTGGATTAAAACTTTCCTGATCAGAACAGGGAAGGCCACAGAAGTAGCAAAGGCATTCCTAAAAGAAATAATACCCCAGTCTTGTCTCCCAGGCTCCCTGTAAAGTAATAATGGGCCTTCCTTTACATCTAAGATCACTCAATCACTCTCTGAGGCCCTAGGCATAAAATGTTACCTCCACTCCACTTGGAGACCCCAGTCCTCTGGGAAGGTAGAGCAGGGGGATCAGACTTTAAAAAGAACATCAGCAAAGCTTTGTCAGGACACTTCAGAGAACTGGGTTAAATTACTGCAGATAGCCCTCATGGGAATCAGGGGCTCCCCTAAGGCTAATAATAGGCTCAGCCCTTTTGAAATGTTATATAGCAGGCCATTCCTAACTCTGGATTTAATATTTGATGTCTAGACCCATCAAGCCTTGCAGTGTATAATAAACTTGGGGCAGGCACAGAAAGTATTTTAAGAATATGGGAATAAAGTCTTGGCTTCTCCCAGAGGAGAACTCCAGGCCACTATCTCTCCAGGAGACTGGGTATTTCTCAAAAGTTGGAGAGAAGGATCGCCTGCAGATCAACTTAGCCCTAAATGGAAGGGACTCTACCAGGTTGTTTTGAGTACTGCCTTGGCTGCGAAAATATTAGGGTTGCTAGTTGGGTTCGTATTTCCAGGGTGAAGCCAGCTCCTGTTGATCCAGATCACTCCCCAGGCCAGCAAAGGAATCCAGACTCCACCTACATCTGTGGACCCCTCAGAGGCCCTCAAGTTCCTGTTCAAAAAGAAGATGACTCAGGCAGCAGGATGACACTGCGCACTCCTGTGAGTCGCGGCAGAGGTCAAGTTCCTTTTCCACAGGACTGCTCCTGAGTCTGATAAGTACCTTCCTACTTCACCCCTCAACCCCTTTCGCTTATGCTAAATCTCCACCTAAAACTGCCTATGAATTAGACAATCATATGGCCCAGTCTTTAAAATTAAATTCTTCCCATTGGCTTTGACTATGCCATTGGCACAGGAACAATGGGGAAATATCTCTGTTACCCTGGATGAAAAGACTACATTCCAGCCTATGAGGCATCATAGCTACTCAAAACCTTGCTAAACTATTCCCCAGGGCTCTCTCCACTAGCAGTCAACACTCCCCTAGAGGGCCTCTATTTTCTCACTTAATAAACCATCCACAGCTCAGCTACCCCTTCTGCATTGTCAGTAATGTTGCAGGGGGCATGCCTGCGGGAAGGCTTGCTGGCAGCCAATACTGACAAGATTTTCTAATCTCAGACTCCCCTCTCACAAACACTAGTCATGGAATTTTCCTCACTGCAATACCCTATATCTCTGGAGGAATTCCTAAGCCAGGGGATAAAACAAATTTGTAACACACCTGCTTTCTAGAGAAGGCTGTTCCTAGCCTGCCTTTAGACAAAAAACTTCCAAAAACAGCTTACTGCCAAAGCAGGCCATCCTATCAAGTTAATGAATTCCTCCCACAAGAAAGAGAGGACTGTATCACTCTGTACTGCAGCTCTCGAGTCACCATACATTTTGGACCGAAGAGGAGCTCTTTCTCTACTGAATTTACAAATAACACAAGTTTCTGCAACCCCGTAATAGACTCCCTGGTCACAGCCTCACTGGCAGCACAAGGATTACATTGGTGGGGCACTAAATACCCAAGAACCAAACAACTAGTTAATGGCAGATACATCTCGGTAGAAACACAGCCAGTTAAACTGGTAGAAATTGCTTTGATGGCAGAAATACTCCCTTTGACAGAAGTCTGTTGGATTTGTGGGTCCCAGGCATACTGCGCCCTCCCTCCACAGCAGAGGAGAATCTGCTTCCTTGAGTATATTCTTCCCGATGTTTCCATAGTGTGGGGAAACACCTCCCTCCTGTTCCTGTTATGAGGACAAGGACATCTTTTCAAAAGGGCTGGTGCCTTTTCCTCTAATATCACTTATTGGGATTCTCTCTGCCATGGGAGCAGTGGTAGGGGGAGCCTCATTAGAAATCCACCACTGCCTATCACAGGAAACAGCTAAGTCATTAACTAAAACAGGAGAATTGCTTGCAGCACTCCAAGAGCAACTGGACTCATTAGTTGGAATTGCCCTCCAAAATCGAAGGGCATTGGACTCCTCACAGCCTCAGCAGGAGGAACACTTTTGTATCTCAAGGAAGAGTGTTGCTTCTGTATTAACAGGTAACAACAGGTACAGCAAAACATCCAAAGCATCTTTGAATCCACATCTAGGACTACAACTTTAACCTCTTTTTTGGGACTCAAATTCATGGCTTATCTCTACGTCTTCCCTTTTCAGCACCATTATTAATTATACTAGTAATATTACTATTTGGACCCATGATAATCAACTTACTAACTAAATTTATCTCTTCTAGAATAGAGGATAAAAAGCTACAAATGATTTTCACAAGCAACTATTGAACTCTGGGATGGGATGCTCCCAGAATCTATCATAGGCCGATGGAAGGACACTTCCCTCCACTTCCTCTGACCAATGTGCAGTGCCCTTGACAGTCTCAGGAATTCTTCACCAACTTACAGATAGAAGAGGGTGAGAGTTTCATGGTTCACCATAGGCAGGGTCTACTGTCCCATTCAAACCTAGCTACAGAAGACAGACTGTCACCCCTCAGCAACCCAAAAAGGAATTTTTTTCTTTTTAATTTTTTAAATATATTTTTTGAATATGCCATCACAGTTGTCCCATTTCTCCCCCATCATTCCCCTCCATCCTGCATACCCCCTCCCACCCACATTCCTCCCTTCGGTTCATGTCCATGTGTCACAAGTTCTTTAGCTTCTACATTTCCCACACTATTCTTGCCCTCCCCTGTCTATTTTCTACCTACCATCTATGCTACTTATTCTCCATACCTTTTCCCTCTCTCTCCTCCTCCCACTCCCCTGTTGCTAACTCTCCATGTGACCTCCATTTCTGTGGTTCTGTTCCTGTTCTAGGTGTTTGCTTAGTTTGCTTTTGTTTTAGGTATGGTTGTTAATAACTGTGAATTTGCTGTCATTTTACTGTTCATATTTTTTATCTTCTTTTTCTTAGATAAGTCCCTTTAACATTTCATCTAATAAGGGCTTGGTGATGATGAACTCCTTGAACTTGACCTTATCTGAGAAGCACTTTATCTGCCCTACCATTCTAAATGAAAGCTTTGCTGGATAGAGCAATCTTGGATGGAGGTCCTTGCCTTTCAAGACTTCAAATACTTCTTTCCAGCTCCATCTTGCTTGTAAGGTCTCTTTTGAGAAATCAGCTGATGGTCTGATGGGAACTCCTTTGTAGGTGACTGTCCCCTTATCCCTTCCTGCTTCTAGAATTCTCTCCTTCATTTTAATCTTGGCTAATGTAATTATGATGTGCCTGGGTGTGTTCCTCCTTGGGTCCAACTTCTTTGGGACTCTCTGAGCTTCCTGGACTTCTTGGAAGTCTATTTACTTTGCCACATTAGGGAAGTTCTCCTTTATTATTTGTTCAAATAAGTTTTGCACTTGTTGTTGTTCTTCTTCCCCTTCTGGTACCCCTATAATTCGGATTTTGGGACATTCAAAAATGTCCTGGAAGTTCCTAAGGCTTCCTCATTTTTCTGGATTCTTGTTTTTCCTTCTTTTCTGAATGGATTTTTTCTTTCTTCCTTCTGTTCCACTCCATTGATTTGAGTCCCAGTTTTCCTCCCATCACTATTGGTTCCCTATGCATTTTCCTTCATTTCACTTATTATAGCCTTCATTTGTTCATCTAATTTGTGAGCAAAATCAACCAATTCTGTGAGCATCCTGATCACCAGTGCTTTGAACTGTGCATCTGATAGGTTGGCTATCTCTTGGTCACTTAGATGTATTTGCTGCGGGGCTTTGATTTTTTTCTCCCGTTTGAGCCATTTTTGGTTTGTTTTTGTTCTGGTTTGGTTGGGGCTGTTACATAGTGAGGGGTGGAGCCTTAGGTATTCCCCAGGGCGGGGCAGCCCAGTCGCTGGGTAATGATGTTGTATGTGGGAGCAGGGTGCTAGAGGGAACAATGGCGCTTGCTTCGCTCTCTCTCTCTCTCAGATTCCATTCCCTTCCACCGCTTCCCCTTCACCTGGATTATCTGCACACGAATGTGGGACCACCTGGTCAGCCAGCTGCCTTGTGTGGCTTCACTGGGTCTGCACAGTTGCCACCCCGTACTTGGGGTCCGCTAACTGCTGCCTGTGTGCCTGGAGTCCACCAGCTGCTGCTGCCTGTGTGCCCAGTCTGCCAACCTCCACTTTTTCCTGCCGCGACTCCGCCTCTCTTAGTGGTCTGGATGAATGGTTGTTGGACTTCTGTACAGTTCAATTTTCTGTAAGTTCTCATTGTTTTCTTGTTTCTAAATCTTTGTTGTCCTTAATTTTGGTTGTGCAAGGAGGCACAGTGTGTCCATCTACACCTCCATCTTGGCCGGAAGTCTCCCCAAAAAGGAATTTTTGAGAGCCTTGTCTCTCAAGGGGGAGTTGAGGCAGGAGATAACATAGGTAGAACTCCGAGACTGCACTGCTGTTGCTGGCCAGTGTCTAGTGTCCTGTTTGCCAGGAAACACCTTTTAGCACTTAGGCAGGATGGATAGTAAACAAAGGCAGGGAGCAGGAGGGAGACATGTCTCACCCTCTAACTCAGCAGTCTGGAGCCTGATCTAATAATTTTGCCAGATGTTCCAACATCACAAGAAATACTATGTTAGCATGGGAGGAGGGAAGCCCTTGAAATTCTATGTATCATTTCCACTATCTGGGAAAGAAAGCCTTGAAATTGTGTATTCATCTCAAGGCCTACAAGGAGGAAGAAGAGGGGATCCACAGTGCCCAAAGAAGAAGCCCATAAAACAACTCTGGTTAACTGCCTACTTCTAGACACTATATGCTTTATGAGAGAGTCCCTAATACTTACAGAAAGAGCCCATAAATAACTTTGGGTAACTGCTCCAACTTTAATTAACTGCCTCTTGTTATGTATTTGTTTTACAACAAGATGAACAAATGGAATCTGGAGCAAGATAAGGATTCAGGCTAACAGACCCCCACTCATACCTAGGTTTGTATGCTCACATTACCCCTGGGAAAGCTGGCACCATCTTTACCCGCCAATCAATATATAACTTCTTCACCCCCATCCTGCCAACTCTGTAGGTCCTCAGAACAAAGGACCTGATGTTCTTACCACCCCTGCCATTGCCACCCTGGCTGTTGCCTTTCTCCCCCACCTCAGCAACACACATTCTCTTTCATGAGAACGTATCACCAATAAACCCTGATCGCATGCTAATAGACTTGCTGATCAGTTATTCTTTACTGCATCAGCAAGAACCAAGTTTCTCCTGTAACACTTGTATGTGATCTTCCTGGATGACCTTATTCCTTCCCCAGTCTTTAACCACCACCTGGGAGCTGCTGATTCATGCCTGTAACTGCACCTCCAACTTTTCCATGCTCTAGACTGGAATGCCCAGCTGTCTGTGGACTAGACACCTTGCCTGAGCAACTGAGCTTACCATTTTCCTTCCCAAAATTACTTACCTCCTTTGCCTGTTTTTACAGATGATATCATCATACATTGACTCACAGAGCAGAAAACCTTATGTCATTCTTGACTTCTTCTCACACCTGTCTTTCATTCTCCTAATCTTTACCTCCCCAACCTTCTCAAGTCTCCCCCTTGGGCTCTTGTCATCTATTCCTTGGAAAACAGAGTCCTCTCTGACCTCTAGGCTTTCATTCTGTATACCCTTTTAATCCATTCACATCCTGTGTCCATCAGAGAAATCTTTTTAAAGCAAATACATCATGACAACCATCAATTATTCTTTTGGATAAAGTCTATATTCCTTGACTTGGTACTCAAGGCCACTGCCTACCTTTCTAGAACTAATCTCTTGCTCTTTCCTGGAAACCCAAATCTCATGCCATGCTGGACACAAAATTGTGCTCTTTTATGTGGTTGTGCACTTGCTGTTTTTTGTTTTTACCTGTCAAGACTCCGGATCATCTTCTTTGTCTCCCTCATTGTGGTGAACCTTTACTCATCTTTCCAACTCTAACTCAAAAGTCACATCCTCTGTGAACCCTTTCTTGTAGTTTCATGGCACTCTGTGCCTCCAATGACTAGGACCCTCATCCCATGTGTGGAACTTCTTAGATATGCATCCATTCATATCAACAGGTTTTCAGTAACTTGGGCATGTTTCTTATTTATTTTTGCCTTCCTAGCACAATACCTGGCACACCATAGGTACTCAATGAATTGATCAGAGATCCAGTGTCAAAGGTATTGAGAGGTTACCTTGAATTCTCAGAAATAGCTAGTGTTAGTTTATGAAGCCCAGGCTTTTCTTGGCATTCTGACCTTGGGCAGAGGAAGGATTCAGCAGATAGTCCTGGGGTGGGGGAATCACTGTGCCATTGTTAAGATTTCCTCATGGCCACAGGTCTCAGGCTTACAGACTAAGGGGAGAACAAGCTCCATATATAAGAAGTCAAACGAGATGTAAACAAACATATCTTGTGCCATTTTTGCTTGGCTTTCTGCACACTGTCCTTCACCTAAGGTTCCCCCTGGTGTTCAGGGAGGACAGAGATCTGGTCACTCTGCAGTGTGTCTGGGAGGCGGAGAGGTGGGCAAGTCAAGCTGCACACTGGGACCCTCTTTGTTTGGAGATATGTAAATCCTTTAATCAGAAACTCCAGGCATGCGTGAGAGCCAGGGACCTGTAATTTTAAAGCTCCCCAGGTGATCCCAATGGGCGACCAGGGCTAAGAACTTCTGTGGCAGACTGAGTGTTCCTTTAGCCACTCAGCTTTTAAAACAGTTGTTTAAGTATCAACCTGAGACTCACCTTGGAGAAAAAGAGTCCCAGGACCATTCCCTGTACATTCTCATTCAATGGCTTTGGGGTGCAATCCAGGAAACTTTATTTTTAATACCTCCACCCCCGCCATGATTCTTACAGTTGGAGAAGCTTGGGAAGTGCAGCCTGAATAAATGCACTCTCACTAGTAACATGATGGTGCACATCACTATCTACTAGATCATATGTGTATTTGTATGTTTCTGTCTCTGCCTATCCTGACCCCAGCTGTAGGCTACAAGCTCCAGGAGAACAAGTTTGGTGTCTGTCTTGGACACGGCTGTATTCTCAGCACCAAGGTGGTAATGCAGACTTACTGGGGCTGTAGTAAATATTTGTTGAAGGGAAGATACAAATGCAAGCTTTTAATTTGGGCACAATGAAGGAGAAGCACATTGGTGTGAGCCAGAGAAGACTGTGCCTTGTCCCCAGACCACAGAAGTCCGCAAAATCACAGACTTCCTGTGGCCCCTACAGAAAAAGAAACAACCCCAGTGCTTTCTTGTTGGCTAGGAAATGATAGTTTTGACTCATCCGTGGGGCAGAAAGTGTTCCCATGGCCACCTCGCTCCATACAAGGGACATCCTGCATGTGTCTGCACGTGGGAGCCCTTGTGAGCAGGGTTTCTGGAGAGCCCACAGAACAAACACACCTTTGATTACTGCCAGTAGGATTCTTTGGAAGATCTTGGCTTCTGCTAAATCTGTGCACCCATGTAGGTGTTTGGAAGACCTGGCTGCCTTGGGGTCTTTGGTGATGTATTAGCTCTTAACTGGGCAACCAGGCTCATTAAAAACCATCAGTTTCCAGAGGGATAATTAGGAGCCAAAGGGGAGGGGGAAGGCTTTATTACAAGAAACTGGTTGTGAAAACAAACCCCACTCATCCCCCATGTATGGAGCCAAGTGCAGGCACAGCAGTGTGACTGTCTATCCCCCTCAGGCCGAGAGTCCACAGCCCCCAAACCCTTGGACTTACGTGACCCAGGAGCAAAACACTAGATCCCAGTTTAACTATTACATCCGTTACTCATCACTGCTCACAGGATAAAGGCCTTAACAGGATTTATGTGGCTTTTCTTAATCTGGCCCATGGCCACCCCAGACTCTGGCCATAATGAACTATTCAGAGTTCCCAATTCTGCATTTTTCAAGCTAAGAGACCTTTGACATGTTGTGCTTTTAGGATGAAGTGCTCTGTAGCCTGTCAGGCAAAACTTCTCTCAGCTTTTAGCTCATTATTGCCTCCACCAGGGAGCCTTTCCTTACCTTATTTTAATTATTTTCCCCTTCCCAGAAGAGTTAGGCATTTGTTAACCCAGTGATTCCATGGTATGTACTACAGATATCTCCCATTTTTGACACATTACCTGCATCTATCATCACCCTGGAGTGCAAGGTCACAGAAGGCAAGGGCCATGACTGCCACACCTCTGTACGGACAATGCTTGTCTTGGGCCTGGTATGCATTCAGTGAAAACCTCCTGTGTGCCAGGGATAAGAAAGTAAGCAAGGTGTAGTCTCTGTTCTCAAGGAGTTAATGACCTCTAAACCACAGGGGTGAGTGCGTTCTCTTCCCAGTGTGAGGAGCAGCATCTGAACTCGGCTTCCCACAAGGGCTGGGGGCTTCCATCCTCTGGCAGTAGGAACTATGCCTGAACCATTTCTGAGAGGTTTCCAGGGTCCCCAGGTGCTGGGAAGCTGGCTTTTCCAGAGATGTCCTGGGAACAGCTGGCACCTAAGCCCAGCCTGCCTGATGCTCTAGTCGTTTGATCATTCCCACCTGAGCAGCAGGTAAGGCTGCTCTCAGCTCTGTCGTGTAAAAGGGAAGTTGATGGAGGTGTGAAGGCAGAGGCCCTTTCCTGGAGTATCAGCCCAGTTTGTCCAGGCCCATGAACATCCCTCAGGGTGATGGTGAGAAGACAGAGTAACCCATGCCTGCCTCTTTTGTTGAGGCCCTTGGCTTGCAAGTTCCTGCTAGGAATGCCTATTTCTTCTTCCCATACCTTGTGCATTATGGGATTGGTGCTGAGTTCTGTCTTGTGACAGATGGAGACTAGAAAGGGATCCTCCTTGCATGACTGAGCCGCAGAGAGATGGTCAGGGTAGTGGGCTACTTCAGCAACTAGTGGTGAGTAAGGGATTTAGAATCAAAGAGACCTGAGTTTGAGTTCTGTCACTTGCTAACCATAAGAAATGGGTACACAGCTTACTTCATAGAGCATCATGTCCTCCAAGCTCATCCATACTGTTACAAACAGCAGGAGTTCCTTCTTTTCATGGCTGAGTAAAATAAGGCAGACACAGAAACACACATACTATGTGATCTCATTTACATGTGGAATCTGTATGTCAAACTCAACTAGAGAGTACAATGGTGGTTGCCAGGGGCTGAGGAGTGAGGGAAATGGGGATGTTGGTCATAGGGTACAAACTTGCAGTTATAAGATGAATAATATTATCACTGGGGTCTAATGTACAGCATGAGTGACTATCATTAAGAATACTGTGTTATACACTTGAAAGTTGCTAACAGACTAGGTCTTAAAAATGGTAACTATGTGAGGTGATGAATATACTAATTAACTTTATTGTCGTAATCATTTCACAATGTGTAGTACATTACATCATCATGGTGTGTATCTTTACAGAAAATGGGCACACAGCATATATCAGCCATCCACACAGTCTGTTATGGACTGAATGTTTATAATCCTCCAGGAATTCACACATCGATGTGATGGTATTAGGAGCTGTCATGAGGATGGAGCCCTCAGGAATGGGCTTAGTGCCTTTATAAGAAGAGACACAAGAGATACAACCTCTCCCTCTCTGCCATGTGAGGACAGCAAGAAGGCAGCTGTCTGCAAACCAAGAAGAGAGCTCTCACCAGGAAGCATGTCGGCTGGCATTTTGATCTCGGACTTTCAGCCTCCAGACTGTGAGAAATAAATTTTTCTTGTTTAAACCACTCAGTCTATGGCATTTGTTTAATAGCAGCTCAAGCTGACATGGCATTGATGTCCTGGACATAAACAAGCTATCAGCTAACAGTGGCTGGGCCAGAACCACCTTGCTGTCTTCACACCAACTCAGTGAAGCAGGCATTGTCACCAGCCCCGTGCATGGACTCAGGAAACTGGGACACACAGAATGAAAGCCAGTCATCAAAGCAACACAGCAAGTTACAGAATCTGGATTCAAGTATGACTCTTGCACTAGAAGGTAACGTGAAAATGTAAAATGAGTCTTGGCACAAGGACAGCCTTTCTAAGCATAAGACAAAAATCACGGAGAAAAGACCAAAAAGTTAGACCACATAACAGACAGATATAAGTCTCTGGGATGGAAGAATATGGTAAACAAAATAAAAGGAAAACGACTAGCTGGAAAAGTATTTGCAGAATATATGATAGAGAAACAAAGGATAATTTTACATTTACACACACACATATTTAAATATATTTTTCAAAGTTCTTGTAAATCAGTAAGAAAAAGAGAACCAGTTGGTAGAATAGGAACACAGGCTATGAGAAGAGTTAATAGAAAAAGAACTATGAGTGGAATATAAATATATGAAAAGATACTCCCTCTCTCTCTTAAAACTAAAGAAATGCAAATTAAAACCTATCATAAATAATGTGATTCACCTGTGATAACAGTTGTTGCTGGCAAGTGTGTGTAGAACTTACTCTTTAATATCGGTAGCAGCATATATCAGTGCAGTCTTTAAGGAAGTTAATTAGATAGTATCTACCCACATGTAAAATGCATCTATCCTTCAACCCCACAATTTCATTTCTGGAAATTTATTTGTACAGGCACATAAAGACTGTGTGTGAGGATGTTTGTTGCAGCATTTGTGGCAGAGATGGGGAGACATCCACCAGACTCCTGCTCCTCCCTGCTGGGTATAGCTCTATTTCTAGAAGGCAGCTGCCCAGCCAAGGACTGCATTTCCCAGCAACACCTGCATCTGTGTGGAGTGATGTGGCTGGTTGGTATCATGGACAGTGAGTAGTACAGTGTGTTACCTCCAGGCCAAGGTGCTCACAAAGTAGGAGTGCCCGCTTCACTGTCTTTTCTGTCCACTAGCTCAGTGATTTTGCAACCTTTTTCATCTCATGACACACAAACTAATCACTAAAATTCTGCAGCACACCAAAAAATGTATTTTTTGCCAGTTTTACAAAAAAAAGGTATAATTTTGATTCATTCACACTGGACAGCTATTGTGTTGGCTTTTGTCAATTTTTTAAAATTTGACAATGTAAGGGAAAAGAGGTCAGCACCCCTGAATAAATAGTGAAGTGCATGTTTTAAAATTCTTGTGACACACCTCTTGAAAATCACTGCACAAGCTGAATGCAGAGAAATCTGTGGTCCTAGAAGAGAGTGGGTCCAAAAGGTAGAAGGGACATGAAGACCACTTACAAGGAAGAAAACACCCTTTGGACTATGATAAGAAAGAAATACCCTTGTTTTTTTCTAATTTAGGATTTATTTTATTTGAAATTTCTTTAAAATTTTAATTATTGTTCAAGTACAGTTTTCTGCCCTTTACCCCAATTCCAGCACACCACCCCCAGCCCTCCCCTCCTCCCTCCCATCTCCACCCCGCCTTGTTATTGTCCATGTGTCCTTTATACTAGTTCCTTCCAACCCTTCTCCCATCCCCCTGAAATCCCCTCCCCTCTCCCATCTGGTCACTGTCAGCTGTTCTCAATTTTAGTGTGTTTGGTTATATTTTGCTTGTTTGTTTGTTTTGTTGCTTAGGTTCTTGTTAAAGGTGAGATCATATGGTATTTGTCTTTCACCACCTGGCTTATTTCACTTAGCATGATGCTTTCCAGTTCCATCCATGCTGTTGCGAGGGGTAGGAACACCTTCTTTCTTTCTGTTGCATAGAATTCCATTGTGTAAATGTACCATAGTTTTTTGATCCATTCATTTTTTAAAATTTTATTTTAATTGTTGTTCTTATACAGTTTTCTGTCTTTTACTCCTATCTCAGCCCACTGCCCCAGCCCTCCCCAGCTCCCTCCCATTCCCACCCCCCCTAGCTTTTGTCCAAGTGTCTTTCATACTTGTTTCTCTAAATCCTTCCCCTTTTCCCTAGAAATTCCTACCCCTCTCCTCTCTTGTTCTCAATTTCAGTGTCTTTGGTTATATTATGCTTGTTTGTTTGTTCTGTTGATTAGGTTCCTGTTAAAACTGAGATCATACGGTATTTGTCTTTCACCTCCTGGCTTATTTCACTTAGCATAATGCTCTCCAGTTCCATCCATGCTGTCGCGAGGGGTAGGAGCTCCTTCTTTCTTTCTGCTGCATAGAATTCCATTGTGTAAATGTACCATAGTTTCTTGATCCATTCATTTACTGATGGGCACTTGGGTTGCTTCCAGCCCTTGGCTATTATTCATTGTGCTGCTATGAACATTGGAGTGCATAGGTTCTTTTGGATTCGTGTTTCAGGGATCTTAGGTTATAATCCTTGCAGTGGAATTGCTGGGTCAAAAGGCAGATCCATTTTTAGTTTTCTTAGAAAATTCCATACTGCTTTCCATAGTGGTTGTACCAGTCTGCAATCCCACCAACAGTGCACTAGGGTACCCTTTTCTCCACAACCTCTCCAACACTTGTTGTTTGTTGCTTTGTTTATGATGGCCATTCTGACTGGTGTGGAGTAGTATCTCATTTGGTTTTAATTTGCATCTCTCTGATAGCTAGTGATATTGAGCATCTTTTCATGTGTCTCTGGATCCTCTGTATGTCCTCCTTGGAGTAGTGTCTGTAAAAGTCTTTTGCCTGTTTTTTAATTGGGTTGCTTGTCTTCTTAGAGTGGAGTCATGTAAGTTCTATATATATTTTGGAGATTAAACCCTTTTCTGAGGTACCATTGGCAAATATGTTTTCCCATACAGTTGGTTCTCTTTTTATTTTAATACTATTTTCTTTAGCCATGCAGAACTTTTCATTTTGAGGAGATCCCATTTGTTTATTCTTTCCTTTATGTCCCTTGCTCTAGGGGACATATCAGTAAAAATGTTGCTGCATGAAATATCTGAGATTTTCCTGCCTATGTTCTCCTCTAGGACTTTAATGGTGTCATGGCTTATATTTAAATCTTTTATCCACCTTGAATTTATTTTTGTGCATGGTGTAAGTTGGTGCTTGAGCTTCATTTTTTTTGCATGTGACTGTCCAGTTCTCCCAACACCACTGGTTGAAGAGGCTATTTTTACTCAATTTTATGTTGCTGCCCCCTTTGTCAAATATTAATTGACCATAGAGACTTGGGTTTATTTTTGGGCTCTCTATTCTGTTCCACTGGTCCATGTGCCTGTTTTTAATGCCACTACCGGGCTGTTTTGATTAAAGTGGCCTTGTAATACAGTTTGTTGTCAGGTATTGTGATCCCTCCTATTTTGCTCTTCTTTCTCAAAATTGCAGCAGCTATTCAGGGTCATTTATGTTTCCATATAAATTTTTGAAGTGTTTGTTCTATGTCTGTGAAATATGCCATTGGTACTTTAATAGGTATTGCACTGAATCTGTACATTGCTTTGGGTAGTATGGACATTTTGATGATGTTAATTCTTCCGATCCATGAACACGGTATATGTTTCCATTTGTTTGTGTCTTCCTTGATTTCTTTCTTCAATGTTGTGTAGTTTTCTGCATACAGGTCTTTTACCTCTCCTTGATTAGGTTTATTTCTAGGTATTTTACTTTTCTTTTTGCTCTATCAAATGGGATTTTTTTTTATTTCTGCTTCTGCTGCTTCATTGTTGGGTATGCAAAAATGCCTTTGATTTCTGGATATTGACTTTGTATCCTGCTGTTTTGACAAATTCATTTATTAGGTTGAGGAGTTTTTTGGCCGAGTCTATAGGATTTTCTATGTACACTATCATATCATCTGTAAACAATGACAGTTTTGTTTCCTCCTTTCCAATTTGGATGCCTTTTATTTCCTTTTCTTGTCTAACCTTTGTGGCTAAAACTTCCAATACTATATTGAATAAAAGTGGTGAAAGTGGGCAACCTTGTCTTGTTCCTGACCTTAGTGGAAAAGATTTCAGTTTTTGCCCATGGAGTATGATGTTGGCTGTAGGTCTCTCATATATGGCCTTTATTATGTTGAGGAATGCTCCCTCTATTCCCACTTTGCTGAATGTGTTTATCATAAATGGGTGTTGTACCTTATCAAATGCTTTTTCTGCATCTATTGATATGATCATGTGATTTTTGTTTATCTGATGTATTACATTTACTGATTTGTGAATATTGAACCATCCTTGTATCCCTGGGATGAATCCCACTTGGTCATGGTGTACGATCTTTTTAATGTATTGTTGGATGCAGTTTG
The DNA here is from genome assembly GCA_004027475.1 of Anoura caudifer. NCBI lineage: Eukaryota > Metazoa > Chordata > Mammalia > Chiroptera > Phyllostomidae > Anoura > Anoura caudifer. Next base: position 49,523 of record PVKU01009197.1, read on the forward strand.
CCAATATTTTGTAGAGGATTTTAGTGTCTATGTTCATCAGGGATATGGGCCTGAAGTTTTCTTTCTTTGTTGTGTCTTTATCTGGTTTTGGAATTAGGATGATTCTGGCTTCATAAAAAGAGTTTGGGAATCTTCCATCATTTTGGATTTTTTGTAATAGTCTGTGAAGGATAGGGGTTAGCTCTTCCTTAAATGCTTTGTAGGATTGTCCTGTGAAACTATCTGGTCCAGGGCTTTTGTGTGTCTGGAGTTTCTTGATTACTGCTTCAATTTCATCTGCTGTTGTTGGTCTCTTCAGGCTTTCTGCTTCTTCTTCATTGAGTTTTGGAAGATTATATTTTTCTAGAAATTTGTCCATTTCACCTAGGTTTTCAAATTTCTTGGCATAGAGTTCTTCATAGTAATTTCTTACAATCCTTTGTATTTCTGTGCTATCAGTTGTAATCTCTCCTGTTTGATTTCTGATTGTGTTTATTTGGGTCCTCTCCCTTTTTTTCTTGATGAGCCTGCTTAAAGGCTTGTTGATTTTGTTTATCTTTTCAAAGAACCAGCTCCTGGATTCATTGATCCTTAGAATTGTGCCTTTAGTCTCTATGTCATTTAATTATGCTCTAATCTTGGTTATTTTCTTCCTTCTACTTGCTCTGGGCTGTCTTTGTTGTTGTTCCTCAAGTTCTTGTAGATATAGGGTTAGGTTGTTTGTTTGAAATGTTTCTATCTTTTTTAGGTAGGCCTGTATTGCTATGAACTTCTCTCTCAGGACTGCTTTCTCTGTGTCCCATAAGTTTTGGCTTGCTGTGAGTTCATTTTCATTTGTTTCCAGAAACTTTTTGATTTCTTCCCTAATTTCATTCTTGACCCATTCATTGTTTAATAGCATGCTATTCAATCTCCATGAGTTTGAGTGTTTTGGGTTTTTCCTTGGGGTTGGTTTTTAGTTTCAGTCCCTTGTGGTCGGTGAAAATGCTTGGTATGATTTCAATTATCTTGAATTTGTTGAGGTTTGTTTTGTGTCCTATCATGTTGTCTATCTTTGAAAATTTTCCATGTGCATTTGAAAAGAATGTGTATTTAGTTTCTTTGGAATGAAGGGCTCTATACCTATCAGTTAAGTCCATTTCATCTAGGGCATTGTTCAATGCCACAATATCTTTGTTGATATTTTGTTTGGAAGATCTGTCCATTTTTGACAGTGGGGTATTAAAATCCCTTATTATAATTGTGTTGCTGTCAATACCTTTCTTGAAGTCCTCTAAGATTTTCTTTATATATTTGGGTCCATATATATTTACAATGTTTATGTCTTCTTGTTGGATTCTTCCCCTGAGTATTATAAAGTGACCTTCTGGGTCTCTCTTTATGGCCGTTTATTTGAAGTCTATTTTGTCTGATATGAGTATTGCTACCCCGGCTTCTTTTCCTGTCTATTTGCTTGGAAAATTTGTTTCTAGCCCTTTGCTTTGAGTCTGTGTAAGTCTTTTGTCCTGAGGTAGGTTTCTTGTAGGCAGCATATGTGTGGGTCATGCTTTCTTATCCATTCAGCTGTTCTATCCCTTTTGATTAGAGCATTTAATCCATTTATGTTTAAGTTTATTATTGATAGGTGCTTATTCATTGCCATTTTTGTACCTGTGTTCCCCTCTCTCTCTTTTTTTTTCTCTCTCTCTCTTTTCCTTCCTTTCCTTAAAGCAGTCCCTTTAGCATCTCTTGCAGAACTGGTTTGCTGGAGGTGTATTATCTTAGACTTCTTTTGTCTGGGAAGCTTCTTATTTGGCCTTCTATCTTGATTGAAAGCCTTGCTGGGTAAAGTAGCCTTGGTTGAAGGCCTCTGGTTCTCATTACTTGGAATATTTCTTGCCATTCTCTTCTGACTTGGAGTGTTTACATTGAGAAGTCAGCTGCTAACCTTATTGGGGCTCCCTTGTATGTTACTTCCTGTTTTTCCCTTGCTGCCTTTAAGATTCTCTCTTTGTCTTGGAATTTTGCCATTTTAATTATGATGTGTCTTGAAGTGGGCCTCTTTGGGTTCCTCTTGATTGGGACTCTCTGTGTTTCCTGGATTTGTGTTACCTTTTCTCTCATCAAATTAGGGAAGTTTTCCATCATTACTTTTTCAAACAGGTTTTCTATCCCTTGCTCTTCTTATTCTCCTTCTGGTATCCCTATTATATGGATACTATTACGTTTCATAGTTTCTTGCATTTCTCTTAATCCCTCTTCATTCTTTCTGAGCCTCTTTTCCTTTTCTTGCTCTTTCTGGGTGTTTTTTTCCTACTTTGTCCTCTAGCTCACTGATCCAATTTTCTGCTTCATCAATCCTGCTTTTGATTCCTTCTACTGTGTTCTTCAGTTCAGAAATTGTATTCTTCATTTCCTCTTGGCCCTTATTGATAGTTTCTATTTCCTTTTTCATGTTGATATAGTTTGCAGTGAGTCCATTGTAGTTTCCCTGTAGTTTCTTGTAATTCACTGTGAGCTCATTGAGCTTCCTGATAACCATTGTTTTGAACTCAAGATCTGATAGTTGAGTTGCCTCTATTTCATTTAGCATTCTTTCTGAGGCTTCCTCCTTTCCTTTCATTTGGGGATTGTTTCTTTATCTTCCCATTGTTTGTGAGACTCTTCTTGTTAGCTTCAGCTTCTTAAGTTGATCTGTTCTGGCCCCCTGGGTTTATGGTGTGAACTTCTGTGGTAGAATACCTGTGAAATTCAGTGGTGCAGTCTCCTTGATCTACCGAGCTCATTGGTCTTGGGCTGTCATTTAAGTTGGCTCTGTGTTTGTCTTTGGGTTTTGATGGTTGTTGGGTCTTTCTTTGGTGGGCCCTTCCCACCAGCTGGTTAACTGAGGGTCACTCTATCTACCACCTCTTGTATTTTGTTGTGCTGGTGGGGGCAGGTTGTGTTGAAGCTGGTTCTTCTCTGTGTACAAGGTTTTGAGGATTCTCTCTTGTTCTTGTTCAGTTGTTTGTTCTGGGTAATTTCTACACTATTTAGTTGTATTCCCAGATACTTTCTGGATTGAGGTTTGTGTGTCTTCCACTCCCTCCTTCACCTTCTTCTGTTGTTATCTGTTGGTGGTTCCTTTGTTGTTGGCTTTCGTCTTCCAGTGGGTATCCTGGAATTCACAGCTTCCACCCACTCTTTTTGTGATGAGTTGGAGGAGGAAGGCAAAATGGTTTCAGACAGCAAGTGAGTATTCTATGATACATACAGTAAAAGCTGGTAGAGAAGAGATAGGAGATCATTTGGCTATGTATAGTGTTAACCATGATATTGCACTCAACTAGCTACTTTTTAGAAAGAATGGAAAGAAGGTAAGACTCTCGCTAGGGAGGGAAGGATTGCGAGTTGGATCTAGAAAGCAGTGAGGTTGTGGGAGGTCAGATTCTGAGGTAAGGTGAGAGTAAAGGATAGTAAATAGGTATAGTTTGTGAGAGAATAGAGTTAACTACTACATTAATAGAGTTCAGGAAACCATGAAGTGGGCTAAGATCTGGGAGGGGTGTTGTGTAACAGTTACAATCGTATGGAACAGCTATTATTTACAATAATATTAGAGCAATCATCATATGACAGAATCTATGTGATCTGGATAACAAGAATAGGAAGTATAGGACCTTTAGTAGTGTTCTAATGTAACACTAGTGAAGTGAAGGGCAGTAAATTAGCAATACACTATGAAAGAGAGAACAGGGGAAACCTGTCAAACGATAGAATATAACCAGCCAAGCAATAGGTCTTCTCCCTTTTTGGAGAGAGGGGAAGGGAGGAAAAAAGAGAGGGAGAGAAACATCAATGTGTGGTTGCCTCTCGTGCACCCCCAGCTGGGGACCTGGCCGGCAACCCAGGCATGTGCCTTGAGTAGGAATCAAACCAGTGGCCCTTTGGTTCTCAGGCTGGCACTCAATCCATTGATTCACACCAGCCAGGGCTGGATGAGTTTATTTTTAACACCAAGCTTTTCACCCTCACATTCAGGAGTCCCCAGTGCTGAGAGGTTGTACAACAGGGAGGTGATCTGCAAACCTGTTCCACTTCCTGCAGCATAACAGTGCCCTCTAGTGGGCGGTGATCCAAATGCAGCTGTGGGAGTGAACACCTGCTTGCCCCTTTGCCATTGCCTGTTGCCTACCTGGGAGAAATCAGCCACTGACTGGAGTCTTTCCCATTGTGTCTCCCGCAAATGCAAGTGCAGCAGAATACATTAAGCTCCATGGTTGCAAAGAATTAGAAGGAGTTGGCTTGCTGATCATGCAGGGAGCAAGAAGAGCAGTGGGCTGTGCAAAGCACCGGGAGTCAGGTGCTCACATACCATCCAGGCCTCTGCTGTGCCAAACTTATGTGTATTTTTGTTGAGTCAGTGATACTTCTTTAGGGTTCAAGGCCCATTTAAACTGTACAAATCTGAACTAGTGTCCAGGCTGTGATGTGAGATGACCCTACTCTGCATTTCCATTCTGGAAGGCATTCAGGACACCTGGCAGGATGAGCAGACCCCTCTGGAATCTCCCAGCCCTACCCTTTCTGTCTCCAGGCCTTTGCTGTTCTCTCTGCCTAAAATCTTTCCCACAAAGACTGAGCTTTTTCCACAGCCCAGTCTTTCTCATCCTCGGCTCTCTTCAAATGTCACCACTCTTAAACATAACTCTAACCCCATGGTTTATTCCCCTCATAGCTCAAAGCACAGTCTGTAATTATCTTGCACATCTATTTATTTAATACATTGGCTTCTACCCCGTAGTCTGCAAACCCATCAGGAAGGAATGGTGTCTTCCTTGCTGACTGTGGTATCTGCAGTCCTTGTCACTGTGCCATCCCATCACAGGCAGCCCCAGGGAATGATTCATGCTGATCAAATGAATAACATGGGAAGGAACCTAAGCCTAAAACTGGAAGACCTGGGCTTCTTCAGGAAATGCAGCAGCCTGAGCTCTTTGGAAAGGGAAAATCCTTTCTGAAGAAAGTGCGGTCACACAGCATCTGGGGTGCAAATGATGCATGGACCGTACTTACATATTTTTACAGTTATGTCTTCATTTGAATGCATTTTAGAAAACTGGAACTAGGACATCACTTTCATTTCCAGATTTTGTTGCTTAGGATGAGGCTTAGAGACATAGTGAATGTAGAAATTGCAAAGTGATCTAAAGACAAATATTAAGTAAATGACAGAAAAATGGTACATGAATGTGGTAAAAAGGTGATCCTTCAATGATGAAAGTTTGAGAAACTTTGGCTCAAAACAGTGTGGATACATCCAAAGGGAATCCAAACCAGAGTATTGTGAACATGTACTCATTCAACAAATAATTATTAGGCACCTACTGTTTTCCAGCCATTGTGCTAGGCACTGAAGTTGTGGCTCTAAATAAAACAGATGAAGCATTTGTCCTCATGGAGCCTCTAATCTGGCAAAGGACATAATAGACAAATGCATAAACATACAATTACAACTTGTGTGAAAGAAGAGGAAAGCAAGTGTCACGAGGGAGCCACATGTTCAGAAGAACCCCAGAGGGGACATTTGAGCAACAGGTCAAGAGGTGAGCATAAGCTTTCATGAGAAGACAACAGGATGAGACCTAACCAGGTATGGATGAGGTAAGATGCTACAGCAGAGAATCTAAAAATGCATTAGTGCCTGGGTGCAGAGTCTACGTGGGTGCCATTGTGGCATGGTATACCATGGGGTGTCCATGGTGGACCTGCAGTAGCTTTGGGTGCAGGAGGCAGTGGACTCCATGGTGAAAAGTCTGGAGAGAGAGAATATGCAGAAGATGCAGGGCCTCATGTTCTGGTGCAGTACTGGCTGCTGTGAGGCCTCCATGCAGCGGGTGGATTGTGAGGCAGTCACGCAGCATGTGCACCAGTGCATTGAGTCCTGCCACATGCCCCTGGTTCAAGCCCAGGCCATGATTACCAGTGAGCTGGAAAAATTCTAGGACTGCGTGGCCCAGGGCATCATGCATTGCAATGACAAAACCAAATATTCAATAGATACAGGGAGTAAAGAGCTTCATGTGAAATGGCAGCTGGAGAATTGTGTGACCAAGTGTGTGGATACTCATTGTGGATACCATGTGAATCTCATTCCAACCATGACCAAGAAGATGAAGGAGTCTCTCTCACCCATTCAGAAATAGAAAGCTTTGCCATTGGCCATTGAGGCTGGGGGCAGGAATCAATTTAAAATGAAGCATGAGAATTTTGGTATTTTAAGCAAAGTTTATGAATGAAGAAATTAAGGATGGCGGCAAGATTAAGGCATGTGTCACTTGCCTCTGGATACTTTTATGTTTTAATCCTAGAAAGTAAAATGGAAAAAACTGGTGCTAAAATTTGGGTCAGAGAATTTTTGAGAGCCTAAATTTTATATGGCAAATGCTTATGGAGCATAAGGTATGCAGCAGGTATTTCCTCAAACCAAGCCAGAGCCCTCTGAGCCTGTCAATAGGCCCACAGGTTCTCCTAACCTGCCAGGGATCTGGTGGAATGTGAGGAGAGGTGTTTCTGTTTGTTGTCAACCTCCTGTTTACCAGAAGCACCATCACACCATTTTTCATAAGCTGTAAAACAAAATCCGTGGGGTCACTAATTTAGAAAGGGAAAAATGGTTTCTGGGTATTTGTTTTCCTTGGTTTTATTTTACGTACAAGGGCAAGAAGTTGATTGAAGATATAGAGTTGGAAGAGGTAGTTTGGATAGGAACTTTAAATGGTTCCTTTGGATATCTGTTTTTGTCCATCAAGATGTAGATGCACATTTCTCAAATTCTCACACATTACATCTTTCAGCTTGGAGATCCTCCAAAAACATGAGAGGCAATGTCACACTGGGTATGAGAAGCAGACCTTCCCTTTCACTGGCTGTTGGGTGGGCCCTGAGGCCTTCTGCAGCAGAGTGACAGGACAACCTTGCTGTGGTACTCTCCCTTGAAGGGAAAGAGAGTTTGATTGTTCTGTATACCAATATCCAGGAATGAATGATGAAGGGGAACTGTAGGCTGCTTAACTAAGAGAGTTATGAAGTACTGGGTTTGGAAAAAACCTGGTTTTCAGGAATGAAACCTAAACCCAGTATTGCTTACTTAGCTCCCTGAAATAACAGAGCCCTACTGAGACAATCATTTGGCAATAGGAAGGTCAAGATAGAACAAGTAAGCAACTCAGGGAGTTGTGACTCCATTAGAGAAAAAGAGGAACAGCCTCCCACCCCCTGCCATTACCAAATACCACTTTTGCCTGGGGACTTTGCAATATGCAGTGTTCCAACCCCAGCTCTGGCACCTTACCATTTTGATAAGGACCTTGTTGTTTTATTTTTTTACCAACTTACTACGTAATTGGACATGTATAATGTACACTTTTTTGCCCAAATTTTTGAGGGAAAATAAGGATGTGTATTATACATGGGTAGTACTAATTCCGTATCTATGTAAATTTTTAAATTCTTTTATTTATGCTTATGCATTAAAATGTAACTGTAGAAAGCAATAATGATATCCACATGCAAATAATGCCCTGGAATATGATTATTGGTTTTGTTTCTAAATAGGAATAAATAAATAATTGAATTAAAAAATTAAAACAAAAGATTTTTTTCCTGAAAGTTCGGGCCAAAAACATGGGTGCACATTATACATGGCAAAATACAGTACTTGAAATGGTAATATAGACTTTCTGTCTGCCGTTTCAGGACTATGAGACATTTCCCTAGTGGTCTGGTTTTAAAAAATAAATAAGGTTTAAATTTTCCTTCAAAAAGTAATAATAAAAATGCATAGTAAACTACACAGAGAGCAGTAAAGAGTAAAATCAGTGATGTAGAAAGTACTAACCAGAACAAACTTGAGCCTGATCTTTGTGCTTCTCAAGTAAAAGTCTGTAACATGGAACTGATGGGACAGAAGGTGACATGGAAGACAGAGTAGTCACAGGCAATGGGCAGTGTGCAGTGTTATTGAAAAAAAACCCTGAAACCAGTTGGACAGAGGTACCCGCAAAGATTTAATTAAAGAGACATTTCCAGAGACAGAAGATGGCTATTAGGTAGACCAAAAAGCCAGCTTAGTCAGAACAAAATAAAACCCACATCCATGAAAATCCATCCACCCATCCACTCATCTATCTATACAAACATGCATAAGGGCAAACATTTTATAACCTACATAAAATGCAAAACTTCTATAAGTATTATATCCTTTATCCAGAATGGATAAAGCAAACAAAATAACTATTCTACAAATACAAGCCAGATGAGGACTTCATGGTATAATTAGATGCTAGAAAAACATAGATTATCCACAGAGTTTTGGAGAAAAAAGTTTGTGACTCCCAGTATCTAGTACTTAGCTGATTTGCTTATGAAGGCAAAGCAAAGAATTACAAGATATGCAACAGCTTGAAAAGCATTCCACCTTCCTCTCCAGAAAGTTCCTTAGAAATAAAAGGCAATGACCTAAGAGATGGTGGAAGAACTCGAGAATGAGTAAGTTGTGCACTAAAGGGTAGTGATTGGGGTCAAAGAAAGCTCGAGTCCAGACAACAAATAATTTAACTTCTAATATCAGGATTTCCTTTAAAATAAGATATAAAAATTAATAATTTATACCTCAAGTTGAAAAAATATCAATAAGTTGACAAATCAAATCTGAAATCCCAGCTTGAATTGACAAAAACTGACAGGTGGGCAATGGGGAAACAAGAGGAGGGAAAGGTAATTTTGGTAAAGATTGTTTACCAAAAGGTACTCATTTTTTCTGCCTTAGACATATAAAATGAGGAATTAAAAACTGGACACATACTTTCTAAAACACTAGAAAATAAAAAAAGCAAAGAAAATATAGCTCATGTAATAAAAGAGACAGAGAAAGGAAAGCAAGAAAAAATAGCAAAAATTGTAGAAGTATAGAAGCGGAACTTATTGTATTAATATTAAAGATGACTGGAAATAGGCTAAACACCATAATTTTTAACTGGTGACAATAAATAAATAAAACCTGGTCATATTTGTGTTTACGAGGCCACCCCAGAACATGGGGACAGAAACATGCTATATGCAAATGGAGAGGTTCAGATACATCAGGAAAATGCCAGTCTAAAGAAAGCTAGAGTCATGACATCAATGACAAAAGAAGTAAAATTTAAGAGGAAAAAACATTAAATGGAACAAAGCGAATCATTAACATTGATAAAGGTCTCAATTCATAGCAGTACTTCCATACAACATGGTCAATCAGTATTAGTCTCTACTCCCGCTGGGGTAGGCACTCAATTGATCGATAAAAGGTATATCCTGTAAAGTCAACATATTGAGAGAAAGTGTGAAGAGTGGGTGGCAGCCAAAAAATGGAGTGATATTTTTGGGAGAAGGTGGGTTGACATATGAAGGGTATTGGATTTAGAATACTGAAACTTAAGTGGTTGTGGGGGAAAGGGGGTGTCACTAATGAGAAGAAAGTGTATTCTTGCCACAGAATCTCCCAATAGCTCTGGAATTGGAGGCACTCCACCAGGGTGCCACCTGGTGTGGTGAGAGGTGCAAGCAGAAGCACAGTGGATGTTAGAGGTCTCTAGAAAGAGCAGCTAGATCTACAGAGCTTCCCCCAGAGCTTCCCTACAGCCAGGTCACTGCCTGTAGAAGAGGAGAGGGGACACCTCAGGGCTACTGAGCCAGAGGGCAAAACGCCTGCAGAGTGCTGCAGGCAACGCTCCTACCACAAGCTGGCATGTGCATGATCCTTCTCTGGAGAAACTGACCAGTCAAGATTTTAATGTCCATCAAAGCACAATTTATTAAAGGAAAAACTGCCATGTCCCATTGAAATCTATATCATTATATCTAATACAGAATCATAATTCAGCACTGAAATGGGTCAAAGGAAAAAATGACCATTCTCAACAGATTCTGAAAAGGCACTCAGTAAATTCAACATTCACTGCTAGTTAGAAAAATAACCCTAAGAGCTCATTTAAACCTTGTGACAGTAGCCAGCATCAGGTAGGTGTTGTATTATTAGTTTTATTAATCACATAAGGAATTTAGGCACAGAGAAGTAAGCTGCCCAAAGTCCTAAAGAACTGATGGGGAAGCCAGGATAGAAACCCAGTTGTTTTGGTTCCAGAACCTGTGCAGGTAACTTCCAGGCTATGAATCCCATTAAAGCTTGGCAAGACAGAGATGCCTGCTAGCATGATTAATATTTATTATTGTTCCATAATTTATAGACACTTCAATTAAAATGTTAATAAATGGGATGAAAAGTGTCATAATACAGTTTTAGAAAGACATCTGTTCTTCTCAAATTAACCTATAAATAATATAATTCCAATCCAATCCCAAGAGGACTTAAAAAATTCAATTGGACATTGTAATGATAAAGCTCTTTTGAATAAACAAATTGAAGATAAGATTGTGTTAGAAAGAAGAATCATGGGAAGGAAACTGATGTCATAATATATATTAAAGAGCTGTAGTCATTTGAACAGTGTGGCTCAGGAATAGGTGAATAGATTAATAGAAAAGAATACAAAACCAGAAATAAGCATGACTATCAACAAAACACATGATAAAGATGGCATTTCAATCAGTTGGGAAATTATGGATTATTGGGACAATCAGCAAATTGACTGGGAAAAAAATAGTATCCAGTTTCCTCATTCACACCTCCAAAAATATAAATTCAAGATGAAAGAATTTCTTTCAATGTTAAGAACACAATGGAATACACGATTAAAGCGTGAGTAAATATGTGTATTTTCTTGAGAATTGGGAAGGTTTTATAACCATGATGCTAAAGGAAGAAAGCAAAGACTTTACATGTGATCATACAAATAGTTGAAAGTTTGGGAAGATAAAAAATCACAAGAGGAAATAAAATGCAAACAAACAAACAAACAAAAAACCCAAACCCAAAACCCATGTTCCATATATAATAGACAACTATTTAATATCTTTAATAAGTAGAGTTTTTATAAATCAATAAGAAAGGCACTGCAATAGAAAACTGAAGAAGAGACATAATCAATTCCTGAAAGAAGATATAAAATTGGCAACATATCCACATTCACTAGATTTCAAAGAAACACAAATTAAATCCAAATAAGATAGCATTTTGACCTATCACAAAGTTGAGTTATTTTGTTTTCACCATCACACAGAATAGGCACTCTTATACAAATAAGTTTATGTTTCATGGAAGGTACTCTTTAGAATTTATCTTGTTGAAATGTTGATATTTGCAGAAAGATATATATTATAAAAAGATGATCAACACACTATTATTTATTTAGAGTAGTGAACTCACAGAAACAACCTACATGTGTACAATACTACATAGATTACATGGCAGTTGATGCATTTAGTGAAATTCTAATGCTGTGACCTGGCTGGTGTGGTTCAGTGGGTTGAGTGCTGGCGTGTGAATCAAAGGGTTGCTCATTTGGTTCCCAGTCAGGGCACATGCCTAGGGTTGTGGGCCAGGTCCCCAGTAGGGGGCGTGTGAAAGGCAACCACACATTGATGTTTCTCTTCCTCTCTTTCTCCCCATTCTTCTCCTCTGTCTAAAGATAAATAAATAAAATCTTTATAAAAAGATTCTAATGTTGTGATAATAAAAAACATTTTAGAGAATACTTAAGGCCTGGGGAAAACGTTGGTATTAAATTGTCAGCAGAGAATACTATGCACACATAATAATGGTCTCCGTGTGTTCACGTGTGTCTGCACCTGGGTATCACAAGGAAGAACATAGTCTCCCATTCTAGTATCTTCTCACTCTCCTTACTATACAGGGTGGGCAAAAGTTGGTTTACAGCTGTGTAAACCAACAAAACACCAAGTATATTCTTGTTTTATTATTTATTATTTATTGTATTACTTTCCATACAAATTGTAAACCTACTTTGCTCACCCTGTACAAATATATAAAATATGTGACCTCCTATGCATGGTGACTTTTCCTGAAAAGTGTGTAGAACAGCCTGGGCTTGTCAGTAATCCTACAAAAAACCCTTCCCCACTTAGCTTCTAAACATTTATGAATTCTAAATAGGAAACCTCAGCACAGAGCCACATAGTCCATTTCAGCCAAACAGCTTGTAACAACCACTTCAAAGAAGAAATAAGCAAGAGACACACAGAACTTGGGCCTGGGGAAGGGAAACTGTGGGGAGGCTGGAAGGAAATTCATTTTCCATTACATGGCCTTTTTGTATCCTTGGACTTCTTTTGCCAAGTGCATTTTTTTTTTTTTTAATGAAAGTGCCAAGGAGGGGGGAAAATACAGGCTTTGGAGCCAGTCATGTCTAAGTTTGAATCCCTGTTTTGTCATTCAGGGTAGAAAGTCACTAACCTCTCTCTGAGTCTCAGTTTCCACTTTCAAGTGGATAAAATAAAACTTACTTTGCAGGGTTGTGGGAAGCACTGAAGATGATGTGTGGAAATTTCCCAGTATGTTGGCTGTTGCACAGTAGGCACTTGTAAGCTGTAGCTGTGATCACTGAGCTTGTACCTGCCTGAGACTGTAGAGAGGACCAGGGCAGAATGAAATTACCCATGCTGGGACAAAGCCAGGATACCCAAGTCTCACAACACATGCTGTTGAATGTTCAGGCAAGATATGTAAGTACACGCAGCTGAAGAACACGCTCAGAGCTTTCCCCCAGGGGTTGGGAGGTAAAATGCACTTTACCACAGCACATCTGTGTTTTTTAAAATTCCCAAACCGATTAACCAGAATCCTCATCAGCAATCTCCATGTGGATTAACTAAACATGTCAGCAAACCCTGGCCCTTTTCTGTTAAACACAGGTGATTTCTTCTACCCACTGGTGCCTCCAGTGAGAAGCTGGGTGCATGGAGAGTGGAACAGCAAAGTCTCACTTTCACTTAACCTGCTAAAAGGCTTTTCTTAGACAGCAGGTCAGTTGGAGAGCTTTTTAAAATTAGGGAGGCACAGTAACTTATTGATTCAACCCACAAATTCCAGAGTCAGCCTGGCCTAGCTTCTAACTAATTGATCCCCTATTAACTGAGAAGTAACAGGTAAGTTATTTAACCTTCCAAAGTCCAGTTTTCTCATCTGTTAAATGGAACCAGTTATGGTCTCTACTTCACAGGATAATAACAATAATTAGGGTTGAAGGTGAGGATGAGAATTAAATGTACTTTGCACAGTGTCTGGTGCTCTGCAAGGCCTCAAAAACTGATAACAAAACAAAAACAGATGTGCTTTTTTATTAGAAGATCCAAAGGGAGGAGGATAATACCTCCATGAAGGTAGTGGGGGGGTCACTTATTGCAAAACTACATATGTGGCTGAACCCTGTAACGACCAGAGCAAAAGAGTTGCAAAGAACATTCACATTGTCCACTTTGTTAGGCTTATGATTAAATATCTTCAAAAGAAAAATGTGTGGAAAACTGCTTAAAGTATGATTCCATTATGGTTGAAACATTTCAATGGTTTAAAAAAAATAGAGCAATGCTCCTTCAATAAAATTCCTTTAGAAAATCCCAAGTTGGGACTTCTAGTCAAGACAGAGGTGTAGGTAGACACACTTTGCCTCTCACACAACCACAAAAAGAATTACAACTAAACCTCAAAACGAATAACGATCAGAACTGTCAGAAAAGTGAACCATATGGAAGTCCAACAACCAAGGATTTAAAGAAACCACAGTCATCCAGATGGGCACCTTTTTGACAATAGGTCATGCTACTAACACAGGGAGTAAAAGTAGCTCTAATACACAGAAACAAACACAAGGAGGCTGCCAAATTGAGGAGACAGAGAAATATGTCCTAAATGAAAGAACAGAAACAAAACTTTGGAAAAAGAAAAAGGAAATGGAGATAGCTTAACCTATCAGATGCAGAGTTCAAAACAATGATGATTGGGATGCTCAAAGAACTCACTGAGTACAGCAACAACATAAAGGGATAAATGAAGGTTACACTAACTGAAATAAAGAAAAACTACAGGGAACCAACAGTCAAGGGAAGGAAGCCAGGATCCAAATCAATGATTTGGAACATAAGGAAGAAATAAGCATTCAACCACAGAATGAAGAAAGAATTCAAAACAAAATAAAACAAAACACGTACAAAAAAACAGAGGAGTGTAAGAAGACTCTGGGACATCTCCAAATATGCCAACATCCGAATCACAGGGATGCCAGAAGGAGAAGAGAAGAGCAAGAAATTGAAAACTTATTTGAAAAAATAATGAAAGAAAAACTTCCCTAATTTGGCATAGAAATACTCATACAAGTACAGAAAGCACAGAGAGTCCCAAACAAGTTGGACTCAAAGGGGACTACACCAAGACACTTCATAATTAAAATTTCAAAGGTAAAAGATAAGGAGAGAATCCTAAAGGCAGCAAGCATAAAGCAGTTTTCTACAAGGGAGTTCCCATAAGTATATCAGATGATTTCTCAAAAGAAACTTTGCTATCAGAGAGATGCAAATTAAAACCACAATGAGATACCACTTCACACCTGTCAGAATGGCCATCATAAATAAAGCAACAAACAACAAGTGTTGGAGAGGTTGTGGAGAAAAGGGGACCCTAGTGCACTGTTGGTGGGGCTGCAGACTGTAGAAAACAGTATGCGATCACTATGGAAAACAGTATGGATTTTCTCAGAAAACTAAAAATGGATCTGCCTTTTGACCCAGCAATTCCACTGCTAGGATTATATCCTAAGAACCCTGAAACACCAATCCAAAAGAACCTATGCATCCCAATGTTCATAGCAGCACAATTTACAATAGCCAAGTGTTGGAAGCAACCTAGGTGCCCATCAGTAAATGAATGGATCAAGAAACTTTGGTACATTTACACAATGGAATTCTATGCAGCAGAAAGAAAGAAGGAACTCCTACCCTTTGTGACAGCATGGATGGAGCTGGAGAGCATTATGCTAAGTGAGGTAAGCCAG
>PVKU01009198.1:0-64460 GCA_004027475.1 Anoura caudifer
TTTCATGACTTGGAATACTTCTTTCCAGCCCCTTCTTGCCTGCAAGGTCTCTTTTGAGAAATCAGCTGACAGTCTGATGGAAACTCCTTTGTAGGTGACTGTCGCCTTATCTCTTGTGCTTCTAGAATTCTCTCCTTCATTTTAATCTTGGCTAATGTAATGATGATGTGCCTTGGTGTGTTCCTCCTTGGGTCCACCTTCTTTGGGACTCTCTGAGCTTCCTGGACTTCCTGGAAGTCTATTTCCTTTGCCAGATTGGGGAAGTTCTCCTTTATTATTTGTTCAAATAACTTCCACTTGTTGCTCTTCCTCTTCCCCTTCTGGTACCCCTATAATTCGGATGTTGGGACATTTAAAGATGTCCTGGAGGTTCCTAAGCCTCTCCTCATTTTTTTGAATTCTTGTTTCTTCCTTCTTTTCTGATTGGTTGTTTCTTTCTTCCTTCTGGTCCACTCTATTGATTTGAGTCCCAGTTTTCTTCCCATCACTATTGGTTCCCTGTGCGTTTTTCTTCATTTCACTTATTGTAGCCTTCATTTTTCATCTAATTTGTGAGCAAAATCAACCAATTCTGTGAGCATCCTGATCACCAGGGCTTTGAATTGTGCATCTGATAGGTTGGCGATCTTTTCATCGCTTAGATAAATTGGCTCGGGGGCTTTGATTTGTTCTCCAGTTTGAGCCATTTTCATTTCTGGGTTTTTTTTTTTGGTCTAATCGTGGCTGTTAGGTAGTAAGGGGTGGAGCCTCAGGTATTCCCCAGGGCGGGACAGCCCAGTCGCTGTGTAGTGACGCTGTATGTGGGGGTGGGTCTGAGAGGAGACAATGGTGCTTGCTCTGCTCACTCTCAGATTCCACTCCCTTCCTCCACTTCCCCTTTGCCTGGATTATCTTCGCGTGAATGTGGGACCACCCGGTCAGCCAGCTGCCTTGTGCAACCTCACTGGTTCTGCACAGTTGCCACCCTGTGCCCGGGGTCTGCTAGTCGCTGCCTATGCACCTGGGGGCTGCCAGCCGCTGCTGCCTGTGTGCCCGGTCCGCACCTCTGCTTTTTCCTGCCGCGACTCCGCCCCTCTTGCCGGTCTGGATGAATCGCTGTTGGACTTCCAAACAGTTCAATTTTCTGAGTTCTGGTTGTTTTCTTGTTTCTAAATCTTTGTTGTCCTTAATTTTGGTTGTGCGAGGAGGCACAGTGTGTCTGCCTACGCCTCCATCTTGGCCGGAAGTCTGAGCTTCCTTTCCTTAATGTGGGTAGTGGTTCCCCTTCACAGGTGTTGTGAGAAGTTTCAGAACTCTGTGTGGCACGGGGAACGTGCTTGGTAAATAGTAGCCGTCTCTGTTTACCAGTCATTTGGCGTTCTCATGGGAATATCATCCTCTCTGTGGTCTCAGCTATCATCTGAACTGTTGCATCCCGAACATTTACTTACCTAACCACAGGCTAGGACACACCAACTGTGAACACTGTTCTAGGCACTGGTTGGGAAAGCAGTGATGACCAGGACAGATAAGAATCGGCGTGCTCGTAGAGCTTAAACCTGGTGAAGCAGATAGAATAAGTAGAGCATACAATACTCTGCCGTGACAGATTTAGCATTTTATATATCTGGATTCTTCATCTGGGCTTTAAAGTCGTAGTTTTTCCTTTGTTGAACTTTATGGCAGTTTTGTCAAACTCATTGTCACCGGGGCCACATCAGCTTCGTGGTGGCCTTCAAAGGGCTGAAGTAATTCCAGGACTGTGTACACTAACTACTCCTTAACTGTTAAGGAGCTGAAACTACATTCGGCCCTTTGAAGGCAACCACAAGGCTGATGTGGCCCCGGTGACAATGACTTTGACACCCCTGTTTTATGGGATTTACAGTGGTTTCATACAATTTATAGCCTACTTGCCTGGCTAATAGTCATTAGTTGACTTTTTAAATTTTTGTCTTTTCAGTTGGAGTATGAGATCCATAAGTGGAGAGGGTTCTATTTTATATCACAAGTTTCCTTCCTTGTTGCCCCCACCACACATGTGGAAAAGTGCTAGGCATACAATTTGTGTTCAAAACATGTTTAGTAATGAGATGTAGAACATTCATAACCACCATTTAAACCAGTGATTCTCTGTCAGGTTGGGTAAGAGAGTTAAGCTTTCGTGCCCTGAGCCTAAGATATCCATTGCATGTAATGGACTGGCCTCCTTCCTGTCTGTAGGAACCAGTTGTGGCCAATCTTTGGGAAAACCAGTAAAATAGGTCTGTGTTCTGCGGCTCAGATGAGGAATCCCGGTTGAGAAAGACTGGTTCAGACATAGCCTCAGATATGAGGCTGGAAGAGGACACATTGGCCATTTTTTAGTGCATGGCCGTGAGCACAACTCAGGGAACTTGGCTTGGTATAAGTAATCCAAAAGCAAAATAAAGGCCTAGGAATTTCTACTTCAATAATAATGTGTAATTACTATTATCATTATTGCTACAATTCTACTATTATAATTGTAATTCTAAGATTTATTTTAACTGAATAGACTGGATTGTCTCTATGTAATGATTATTGATTTTAAGAAGACTTTTCCTGGCTGGTGTGACTCAGTGGATTGAGTGCAGGCCTGCAAACCAAAGAGTGACAGTTCAATTCCCAGTCAGGGCACATGCCTGGGTTTTGGGCCAGGTCCCTAGTAGGGGGCGTGTGAGAGGCAGCCACACACTGATGTTTTCCTCTTTACCTCCCTTCCCCTCTGTCTAAACATAAAATAAGTAAAAATCTCTAAAGTAAAGAAAAGAATGAAAACTTTTAAACGTTTTATTTAGGGTGTCAAGAAGAAGAATTGTAAACAGGGTGAATCTACTAAACTGTTACCTGACACACCTCTGCGATTCATGCCTCCAAACACATTGAACCTGCGCAGCTTCACCAAGATCGTGAGGAGACTTGCTGAATTGCATCCCGACGTTTGCAGGTGACGACCGCAGCTGTATTTTAACCGGCTGTAAAACTTTGTGTAGAGTGGAGCTCAGTTCAATCATGTGGCCTTATTTGGAACACACCCAGGCTTTGGAAAGAATAGCTGCTCATGTGTATTTTCCTTTCGCACAGAGACCGAATTATAGATGCTCTTCAGGCAGTAAGAATAAATCATAAAGGTTTTCTGAATGGCTTATCTATTACTACTATCGTGGAAATGACTTCATCTGTTCTGAAAAACTCTACTTCCAGTTAGGAATAGACGAACCACTAAGCGGTAAGTCAATCACGTCTTTTATATTTAGGTATTACTTAAAAATGTTAAGCTATTGATTGTATTTTTCCAAATAAAAAGAATATTACATTTTAAATAATGTTATAAAATTACAAAAACATACTGTATTAGTTCGTTAATGCAAAATAAGTCACCCCAAAATTAACTAAGTTGCATGATGTTTATCATCTCATAGTTTGTGCATCAGGATTCAGAAGTGGCCGAGTGGGGTGGCGTTAGCCAAGGGACTCTCCTGGTGTTGCAGTCTGATGCTGGCCGAGGCTCTGGTCACCAGCAGTCTGAGACTGCAGGGTCTGCTGCTGAGGTGGCCCACTCACACGGCCATCGGGAGGTCCCTGTCCCACCCCGCGAGGCTCAGGGAGTCTGCGGGGGAGTTCACGTTACTCAGGGTGTAGTGATAACCGTGGCTACGTGGTTTAAGGTGGCAAAAGGGTACAAGCCAAATGAGCAGAAGAAGGGCTCCCGGGGTGCTCTCTGGAGGAGCCAGGCACAGGCTTCCAAGAGGTCCCACCCAGGGGGTCACACAGGACGTGCCATCTCCCCTGGTAGTGAGGTAGGCACACGAGGGAGTGTCCGTTAGGGAAAGCCCCTTAGAGATTCAGTGCCTGTTGTTCTCACTGGGGGCTGCCAGGTCGGTAGCCCCTAGTTAGCACGCACCACAGTTCTGGACTCTGAGAAGGACAACAACCGTTCAGCGCAGACCATGCCGCTTACAGGGTGTCGGCGCCGTGAGCCGCTCCTCACACTCCCGGGGCCGGCTGGCACCTCCCCACACGCCAGCAGGGCAGGTCTTTCTAAGGACAGCAGTCTCGGGCTTCCGTGTTAGCTCCTTCTCCGCACATGTACTAGTCAGTAGCGTAGCAGAGGTAGATGGTGTGTGTTGTCTTTGGGATGATTGCTTTAAAAGAACAGTTTTAAAAAGCATATAAAAAAATGAAGTTGGCCTCTTATCTCATATACAAAAACTAATTCAAAATGGATCAAGATGTAAACATAAGAGGTAAAACTATAAAACTCTTAGAAAAAACACCCCACAATACTGAATTTAGTGGTTATTTCTTTGGCATGTGACACAGAAGCAGACAAGAGAAAAGACAGGTAAGTTTGACCTCATCAAAACTAACTTGTGCATCAAAGAACAGTTTCAACAGCGTGAAGAAGCAGCCCGCAGTTTGGAAGAAAATGTAAATCATCTACCTGATATGGTAGGTGTATCCTGAATACCTAAAGAAATAACCTACAACTTCACAAAAACAACCCAATTAAAAATGGGCAAAGGGCCCTGGCTGGTGTGGCTGAGTGGATTCCGCGCAGGCCTGTGATCTTAAAGGGTCACCGGTTCGCTTCCCAATCAGGGCATGTGCCTGGGTTTCAGGCCAGGTCCCCAGTAGGGGGCATATAAGAGGCAGCCACACACACGTTTTTCTCTCTCTTTCTCCCTCTCTTCTCCTATCTAAAATAAATGAAATCTTCAAAGAAAAAATGGGCAAAGGATTTAAATAGATTTCTCCAAAGAAGATAAGTGGCCAATAACTACATGAAAATGTTCATCACCAATCATTAGGGCAATACAACCAAAACTGCAGTGACGCACCACTTCAGCCCATTAGGGTGGCTGCTGTTTTTAAACTGAACAGTACTGGTGAGGAGGTGGAGAAATTGGAAGCTGTGCGCATTGCTGGCGGGAATGTGAAATAGTGTCGCCACCAGAAAGCGGTGTGGCAGTTTGCCGCTTTACACGCAGAATTACTGTGCGATTCAGCAGTTCCACTTCTAGGTACAAACTGGGAGAACTGAGAAAGCAGGGGCTGAAGCAGCTGCGCACCTGCGTTCGTAGTAGCGTTTTTCACAGCTGAAAGGTGGGAGCAGGTGATGGGAGCAAGTGAAGTACCCAGTGAGGAAGGAACGGGTAAAATTGACCTCTACAAACAGTGGAATGGTACTTGGCCTTGAACAGGACTGAAATTCTGACGCTGCATCATGAGTGAACCTTGAAGACTGTAGAATAAAGGAAATGAACCCGCCACAAAGGGACAGACACTGCATTACTCCAGTAACACGAGGTGCCTGGGGTAATCACACTCAGAGGGGCAGAACGTGCCACGGTGGATGCCAGGAGCTGGGCGCAGGCGGAGAGAGGGTGGTGTCTAACGGGTGTTTCGGTGTAGGAGGGGGATAGTTACGGAGATGGATGGTGGTGATGGCTGTACAACAGTGTGTGTACGTTTTACCATAGTTTTCAAAAACACAGGATTCCAGTGCTTCTGTGGGGGAGGGGTGCAGTAATGGAAAACCGTGCGGGAGTAGGTGATGAAGGAGAGTGAAAGGACACCTAGAACAGGCAGGACTAACGGCAAGTAGTGAGTAAGATGATAAAAGCCCGCTTATGTGAATAGTTACATGTAAATGTGAATGAAGTATTTCTATAAACGACTAAGATTGTCAGGTTGAGTTTTTAAAATCCAGCTCTTCAGTGTCTCTAGAGACACATCTAAAAAAAATCAGGATATCAAAAAGTTAAGGATGGAAAAAAACATGCTATGTTAAAACTAGACAAAGTAGACTTTAAAGCAATAAAATTACTGAAGAAGTATATTCAATTAACTAGGAATAAATAATTCCAAATTCATATGCATCTGATAAAACAGCTTTAAAATATATGAAGTAAGTATTTCCAAAACTAGCAGGAAAAACAGGCAAGTTTATCATCACAGCTGGAGACTGTAACCTAACGACGGAAGCAGCGGTGGTGAAGAGAAGGCTTGAACAACCCAGTAGCCAGTTGGGTTCGTTGGACATCGTACAGAACATAGTGCGCACAGCAACGATAAGTCCGGTCTCTTCAGGCCACCTGAAGTACTGGGTTGGCCAAAAAGTTTGTTTTGTTTTTTTCGTGTTACGGTTCTAGTAGTGCTTAGTTGTCTTTAAGGTCATTTGAAACAATTTTGTCAGATTGTGTTGTGACAGCTGTCATCATACCAGTGTGCATTTAAAAAACATCAAAATTGCTGAATTTTTGTGCAGCCATTGTAATATGGAAGGTAGAAGAAAATACATAACGTTGTCAGCATAGTATGCTTTATCATTTCAAGAAAGGTAAAAATGCACCTGAAATAGAAGAAGATATTTGTGCAGTGTATGGAGAAGGTGCTGTGACTGATCAGGTGTGTCATAAGTGATTTGTGAAGTTTCTTGGTACCATTGACATCTTGGCCAAACAGTGCTGTGCTGGGGGCTGTCTCATGCGTTGGAAGGTGTGTAGCAGCCCCCTGACGGCTACCCACTAGAAGCGGATAGCGGGAGAGCTGACACACTCAGACGTCCACATCAACAGTCATTGGTGAGAGCTAAGGATGTGTTTGGCCTAAAGGCTCCCGGAGAAACCGGTACAGGCACGGCACCAAGCACAGAGACATTGCAGGGTAGGAATGGCTGGTCTCGTGAGCGTTGGTGCAGAGGTGCCTTTAAAATATTGGTGAACTAAACCCAACGAACAACTTATTTTTAAAAATAAGTTATAGCCAAAATGACTATTCCAGGAATTCAAGGTCTATCTTACATTTGAAATTAATACAATTTACCATGTGAAGAGAATGAAGGAGAAAAACCTTCTGATTGTTTTAGTAGATGGAGAAGTGATTTATAAAATTCTTCACTCGTACTGATAGAATTCTTAAATCGACGGTCAAATCTTCTCAAGGAGAAATCTTGGGGCCTAAGATTTGATGCTGCTTACAAGTACCAAGTTAATGTCCCGCAGACTCGTCGGTGCGGGTAGAAGACGTTAGAGGACAGACGGAGGACGATGGTGCGCACACAGCAGGAGCCGGAACACCACTTCCTGCCTAGGTTCTTGAGCCTCCGTTCCCGCAGGGCCATCCAGTGGGGGCAGGAAATACCTGTGCACACGGCAGGCTGCCTTACGAGAGGATAGGGAACCCAACGTCATGTGGTGGGCTGCAGGCACACCTGCCGTGCCTTTGTCACGGGGGGATGCCTCTTGTACTGACCAGTCAGTGAGCCCGCCCTTCACTCTCTGTCTTCCAAGGCTGTTCACTATTCTTGAAAGGCTAGTCCGGAACACAGACAGTCTGCCAGCAAGACATGCAGCAGTGAAATACCGGGGGAAAACTGTCCCCCGAACAAGCGTCACACTTGATGCTGAAACGTAGGAAGCCTTCCCCTTCACAACAGGAGCCGGGTGTGGGTGTGCAGAAGCCTCTGTTCATCATTGTAACTTAGAGCTTCTAACCAGCTCAGGAACAAAGAAATAGATGTTATGCATGTTTGAATGGGAGAAGTCTAAAATTAGATTATCCCTACGCAATCTCATTTTGTAAAGAAAATTCCAAAGATTCTATATCTAAAGCCTTAGCATGTGAGAGTCGTTGACATCAAGCACAGAAAGTCCACTTCCATTCTGTGCACTAACCATGATGTTAGACACGACCTTTAAAAGATACTTTAGCATTGAAAATACCAAATACCTGGGAATGTGTCTAACAGCAAGATATTCAAGATGTCTGTCTGAAGACTATAGAATAGTGGTGAAGCAATTCCAGTTGGAGGAGCATATCATCTGTGTGTGGATTAAAAGAGCAGCGTAAATGTGTCTGTTCCCATCCTGTCCAGTGCGTTCAGGGCCGTCCTGATGCGGTCCCAGCAGGGTAGTTGCATGGAACTCAAAAAGCCGATCGTTGATTATGGAAATACAGAAGGTCAAGAATAGGCAAGACCATTTTTAAGAAGAATGAAGTAGGCAGATTGCAATGGTCACGTGTTAAGATACAGTATGAAGTGACAGCAGGACCGCATGATGCTGGCCCAAGCGTGGGCAGCTAGGTCCACAGAACTGGAGAGGGTGCAGAGACAGTCCCACGAATTGGCACGCACTTGAGGTAACGGTGGCATTGCAGAGCAGCAGGGACGAGAACAGGCTTCTCAGGGATTGATGCTGGTTTAGCGAGATGCCTCCTTAAAAAGAAACTCCCACCTGTCGGATGGCAGGCTCTTGGTGCAGCCGGTGCAGATGGAGTGAAATTCATGAATGTCTGTAAAAATTGGATATGGACTTGCTCTTTGACCCAGAAACCCTGTCACCGCTCTGTCAGAGTTAAAATGGTAAGTATAAAACCACCGGGGCATGAGGTTACTTCCGTGGCACTGTGTGTGCAGTTGCCAAGGTGGAGAATCCGCCGTCGGCTGCTGCGCAGCCTGAGAGGAGGATGAGGAGAGGTCCGGACACCAGTGGAGCGTCTTCAGTGCACGTGACGTGATTGGAGCAGCAGAGGTGAGACGTGCCCGCTGCCTTTGCCTGGTGTGTGAGACGACGCCGGGGAGGAGAAGCCGGTGAAACGCTCATGTGGGGAGGGCGGAGGCAGGGATTGCAGGGAGACTTCGAATGTAGTCCACTGGCTACCAGAAGGGAAAGAAACCAATCCTAAAAAGAACGAAAAAAGTAAGGACAGGAACTGTATATTAAATTGGTCATAAAAGTACCTAAGTAAAGAATTATTTCAAATATGTGAGGACAGCATTTGGGGTGTGTATGTTAATATTGTGTTCTAAAAACAGCTAGAGCTGCAAGGGTATTGTAAACGGTGCTTCGTTATTTAATGGTGACATTAGTGGGTAATTATGTTAATGTTAGGAACCAGGATCTTTGGCGTACGGGAAGAAGAGACAGGTATAAAACCAGTGTTTTGGACTTTAAGATGCCATACCATTACATTTTAGTTGGAAATAATATAAACTCGTGGTTCTGCTCTTCAGAAATACCTCTTTTCAGCTCTATTCCCTGAAAACAGCTAGCAGCAGTTAACCAATGACGTTGAGCACAGCACCATCCAGGCTGTCCTCTGTAGGTGTCATCCTTCTCTCTTCCTTCGTTCTCTGCACTCTTTCAGCCAGTTTAAACAGACTGTGCGTGTTTCCTGCCTCCGTCTTCCTCACCGTCCTCGTGCTTCTGCCCCAGCAATCTGCTCAGCCTACTCTCGACCACTTCCAAGTGCTTTCCTCCTCCTCTGTCGTCCTAAACCAAACTCCAGCTCAGTGCATCTCCGCGCCCCTGTGCCCAGGACTGGTGCCGGTCAGCTCCCCGGGAAGTCTGTCTCTGCCGTTCCTCCCACCCACTAGGGGCTGGGAGTGTGGCAGTGAGGAAGACTCCTGCCCTCGAGGACTCACATTGCAGGGAGGGGGAGGGAGTAAACCAGCAAGATACCTTGAAATAGTGGCAAATTTGACAATGAAAATAAAGCAAAGCAGTGGTTAGACAGTCCTGGGGGTGGGGCCGTGGTGACACTTGAGCAGCTTTCGTGGGGGGGACTTCCTGAAGGGTGCACATCAGAATTTCCTTTTCAGATTCGTGTCCTGTGGTCGTGTTCATCTTTAAAATAATAGTTTTTACGTAATGGGTTCTCGTTAGCAAACCAGTGCTCGTGAGTCTGCCTTTGTGATGGCAGCCAGGGTGCTCTGTCGTGAGTGAAATAGCTTTCACGTCTCACTCCAGTGGCTTTCTGTTGAAGATAGTGCACTCCCTCCGGGAAAACGGGGTCTGAATCCCTGGGTGGTTCTCCGCACGCGCGCTGCGCGGTGGCCCGTCTCAGCCACTGCCGTGTAGCGAGGAGGAGCTCGGTGTGCATGAGTGTGTGGGTGACACCGGCGATAAGTGACTGACGGCCCAGCCTGGCCGAGCGGTAGAGCCCACTGGTAACGGTGCGCTTTTCTGGAATGTTGGGTTTCACATAATCGACATATTTTAAACATTTCTTCTTTCTTTTTTTGACCTGTAGAATTTCCTTGGAAAGCATGAGTTGCCTCCTGCAGAAAATGTTGCGCGGCGCTGAGGAAGAACTGTGGCGACAGTGAGGTGGTGGGGTCACATGGGTTTGACAGACGCGCTTGGAAGCGTGTGAAGTTTCCGGGGTAATTACTGCTGATACGCTTTGCGCATGTTTACGACCTCACTGTGAGGCGCTTAGGTGTGTTGCCCTGTTTGCACCAGGAAGCGTGAACCTGGGCGTGCTGTGGGAAAGCACTGGATTTTTTTCTTATTTTAGAAACTTTTTATTGAAGTTGCAAACATAACCCAAGTGGCTGTGGTGATATTTTAAACTCAGTGTGCCCATTTCACCACCCAGATTTAAAAAACTTAAATGGCCACCGCGCTGCTCATGTTTGTTGAGTGATCACTCAGCACTGGTTGTGCTGGGTTTGGCTAGAGTGTGAACTGGGACAACTTTCGAAGGCCAGTTTTGTGCCTTACAACACAGATGTCGTTCATTTCTTTTTTAAAGTAACATACTGTTAAAATTTGCAGCTTTACTGATGGTAAAGCAGACGTGTTAAATGTGCATTTTCTCCAAATGTTTACAACATTTAGACATTTTAATTTTTGTTGGTATCAGTTGATTTAAAGTTGCCCACTTAGCATTTACGTTTGATGTATTTACACTTAATAAAGGCAGAGTCTACAGCGTGGCCGTACGTGTGACGCTTCCTGCAGGTGTGAAGGCCTTTCCAGGTGGGAGCGAGCCTCCCAGTGCTTACGTGGGACACCCAGAGGGGAAGACCGCACATCCACCCGCCGGGTTTCGGAGCTTTTCCTTCTTCCCGGACTGGTTTTGTTTCATGTATCACTTTGTCTTCAGATCCACCCAAACGTCCATCAGGAATTTTAAAACTTAAAACCTTGAGTCTCATTGGTAGCGGCCATACATCAAATTAGAATCCTAGAACTGTGAGAAATTCTTCCCACAAGTCAAATTATATGGTTATTTCTATTGAAATGCTGCATTCCAAGTGAGCGGTGAGTACAAACTGGCAGAGCTTCAGGTGATGCTAAGGCATCATGGCTCCCAGCGGGCCCTTCTCAGGCTCTGTGGGGACACGCAGGAGCACGTCAGCGTCTGGAGCACAGAGGCGGCACCGACGCCGCGTTCGCACATAACCAGAGCCCTGGGGTGTCTTGAGTGCCCTGAGACTGACTCAGAGAAGGTGGCACTGAAGCTACCAAGTGGCTCTGCCTGATGCCAGCGTCAGTTCTGGTCAAAGGAGCCAACACGCGGGACCAAGACGCTCGAGGCAGCGGTCGCTTCCTAAAGAGCTCTGCGGCCAGCAAGCCCACGCCTGATGTCACTGCCTTCCCGCTGTTGGTCGTCCTCACTGCTCCTCCAGGCTGCCCTGTCCACACACACACACACACACCCCCACCAGGGAGCGTGCCCCCTGTGAAAGGGTGTTAGGTTTGCAGAAGCCGTTCTGGAAGCAGGAAGATGACTGCGTTACCTGGGTGGGCAGAAAAAGACAGAAAAGGCGTTTTGGGGAGGCCCCTCCCCACTGCTGCTGGCTCTGAAGGGGGGAGGCGGTGAGAACCCGGGACTGAGGGTGCCTTCTAGGAGCTGGGAAAAGCAAGGGACCAGTTGTCCCCTAGAGCTGACATGTGTCAATGGTAGCCTGGTAAGACTTGTCAGACCTCTGATGTCTGGAAGTGCAAGGCAGTAAACTCGTGTGTGTCCGGGCTGCTGTGTCTATGACAGCGTTACACCAGCAGTAGAAAACTGACACAGCTTCGACCTTCACCTCTGGAGCGACGTGAGGCTGTTCCCAGGCTCTACCTACGTCTGCCTGAGTTTTGACCCGGGGGGGTGGGGGGAGCACAGCAGTCACGTGTGGGCTATATGCATCACGTAAACGCAATAGGACTGTGTCTTCGTAACCTGGTGGAGGTCAGGGCTGATGGTCACGGTCTCCCGACAGGTCAGCACCACCATTACTTACATGGTGCACAGCAACGCACTGGATGACTGCTGGGACTGCCGGACACCAGGAGCCCGAGTTGGCCTGTTCCTAATGGTGCACTGAGGGCGCGCTGGGCGCGGGGTCCCATGCGTGAGGTGGGGATGGGGCAGGTCTGCCGTCCCAGGAACCAAGTGAAGCACAGCGCCCTGCATGGGCACGGACAGAGGAGCCCTTGGAGCCGGCCCGCCAGCAGGTCTGCTGGACGGGTGGGGGGTGCTGCGCACCGTAGTGCAGCCTTCTGTATAGGGACTTGGCCGGAGTTGGTGGTTGCCTGCTGGCTTGCGTCTGCTGCTTGTCAAATGTCCTCTTCTCTGGGGATGTCTGTAACCAGCCTGGCACTGCTAGAATGCAGCGGCCACTAACCCATGTGTTGGTGGGACCTGGGTTACAAGTGAGAAAAAACTCAAGCTTGCACAGTCACAGAAAAATTAATCTACATGGTTGACAGTTCCAGAAATGAATTCCTCTCCCTTTCCCCCCTCCCCACACAGGCAGACATGCCATCCTGAGTAGCTATTAGCAATAATTTTACAGAAAAGTTGCAAAAGTAGTACAAAGAGTTCATGGATGGACAACCAAAATAAGGACAACAATTTAGAAATAAAATAACAACCGGAACTGACAGGAAAATGAACTGGAAGTCCAACAACCAAGGAGTTAAAATAGACACATCCATCCAGACCGGTAGGAGGGGCAGCGTCGGGCAGCCAGGTGGAGAGGGGTCACAGCAAAAACAGTGGCACTTGGCACGCAGGACAGCAGTGAGGGAACCCTGGGCACGCAGGCAGCAGCTGGAAGACCCCAGGCACAAGGTTGGCAATGGGCAGACCCAGTGAGGCGATGATTGTGAAAAGGGGTATGGTGTGCAAGGCAGCTGGATGACCAGGGGTCCCACATTCACGTGCAGATAAACCAGGCAAAACTGGGGAGCGAGGCAGACTGTGCAACCCAGGGTCCCAGCTTGGAAAAAGCCTCAAAACACAGATTGAAAACACCTGTGGGGGCTGAGGTGCCGGGAGACTCCCAGTCTCACAGGAGAGACCCACAGGGTCCTAGAACGTAAACAAGCCCACCCACCCGGGAATTGGCAACCAGAAGGACACAATTTGCTTGGAGGAAGCTGTGAAGGGACTGAAATCTGAGAGTTAGCAGAGCAAGCGCCATTGTTTCCTCTCGGACCCTGCCCCCACATACAGCATCACTACCCAGCGACTGGGCTGCCCCCGCCCTGGGGAACACCTAAGGCTCCACCCCTCACTACATAACAGCCTCGACTAGGGCCCCCCCCCCCAAAAAAAAAAAAACAAAAACAAAAATGGCTCAAACCAGGGAACAAATCAAAGCCCCAGAGCCAATTTAAGCGATGAAGAGACAGCCAACCTATCAGATGCACAATTCAAAGCCCTGGTGATCAGGGTGCTCACAGAATTGGTTATTTTGCTCACAAATTAGATGAAAAAATGAAGGCTATAATAAATGAAATGAAGAAAAACGCATGGGGAACCAAGAGATGGGAGGAAAACTGGGACTCAAATCAATGGAGTGGACCAGAAGGAAGATAGAAACAACCAAACAGAAAACAAGGAAGAAACAAGAATTCAAAAAAATGAGGAGAGGCTTAGGAAACTCCAGGACATCTTTAAACATCCCAACATCCGAATTATAGGGGTACCAGAAGGGGAAGAAGAAGAGCAACAAGTGTAAGTTATTTGAACAAATAATAAAGGAGAACTACCCCAATCTGGCTAAGGAAATAGACTTCCAGGAAGTCCAGGAAGCTCAGAGAGTCCCAAAGAAGGTGGACCCAAGGAGGAACACACCAAGGCACATCATCATTACATTAGCCAAGATTAAAATGAAGGAGAGAATTCTAGAAGCAGCAAGGGATAAGGGGACAGTCACCTACAAAGGACTTTCCATCAGACTGTCAGCTGATTTTTCAAAAGAGACCTTGCAGGCAAGAAGGGGCTGGAAAGAAGTATTCCAAGTCATGAAAATCAAAGACCTACATCCAAGATTGCTCTATCCAGCAAAGCTGTCATTTAGAATGGAAGGGAGATAAAGTGCTTCTCAGATAAGGTCAAGTTAAAGGAGTTCATCATCACCAAGCCCTTATTCTATGAAATGTTAAAGGGATTTATCTAAGAAAAAGAAGATAAAAAACATGTATAGTAAAATGACGGCAAACTCACAGATATTAACAACCACACCTAAAATAAAAGCAAACTAAGCAAACAGCTAGAACAGGAACAGAACCACAGAAATGGAGGGTTAGCAACAGGGAAGTGGGAAGAGGAGAGAGGGGGACAAGGTACATAGAACAAGTAGCATAGATGGTAGGTAGAAAATAGGGGGAGGGCAAGAATAGTGTGGGAAATGTAGAAGCTAAAGAACTTATGACACATGGGCATGAACTAAAGGGGGGAATGTGGGTGGGAAGGGGTGTGCAGGGTAGAGGGGAATGAAGGGGGGAAATGGGGCAACTGTAATAGCATAATCAATATATATATTTTTAAAAGTTAATGGATGCCCTTCACTCAGCTTCCCTGACACTGACGATTTACAGGACCTAGTACAATGGGGTTGAGCCTCAAAGGGAAGCTTGCAAAGGGCTCCTGCCGGCCGTGCATGGGGGTCCAGGAGCAGAACCTTGGGTGGTGAGGGTGGGCTCCAGCCAGGGGAGCACCCTCTGGGCGTGGAGCATGCGCTCTTCTCCCTGCTGGCCACGGGCTCCGGCCTAGGGGGAGCTCTCCGCGGTGGGCCTGGCCCAGGGCCTGGCCGCACTTCCAAACTGCCATTCCACCGTGGCGTGGTGCCCCCACACTACCCCGTGGCTCTGGCCTGCAGTCCCCTTGTGCCATCCTCCCCCCGCCCCGCCTCAGCCGTCTTACACCACAGCTGAGCAGGTGCAGCCCCGTGTCTGGGTCCCTTACCAGGACGTGCACGTTACCCTGGGGTTTTGGGCAGTGGCCCTGTGAGCTTCACCCACAGAAGAGCGGGGTCTGCCTGGTCTACCTAGCACACGGTCCTGTGCACAGGACGGATTCAAATGTGTGTGGGACAGGAGGAAAGGGGAAGGCCGGGCCGCCGGGTGGGGAGGAGGTTCCAATCTACAGCGCGCGCCCTCCCCCACAGTCCCCACCCAGACCCAGACCCAGCGCTCAGGGCGTGCGGGACCCCTGAGTGCCTGCCCGGCCTGTGTTCAGGAGCAGGGGCGCGCGGCACGCGGCTGCCAGCTGCCTGCCTTCCCGAGGCTGACAGCAGGTGGCTCTGCGCCCTCGCATTTAGCACCGGGAAACGCTGCCTGGGTCCTGGCCACTGTGCCCTAGACGCAGCCCTTTTCAGCGGCGGAAGTGCCGGCGGCGTCCAGAGCCCCGGGCGGCTCACTAGCACCAGCATAAATTGACCCAAGTGCTCCGAGTCCTCCTGGGAAGAGGCCGTTACACGGAGGGGCCGCTGGCGGGGGAGACCCAGGCTCGCGCAGCGCCCCGGCGCAGCTGAGGTCTCCTTGTCCGACCTGCCTCCGGACACCTGCTGCGCCCCCAGGATCCCCGGGCTCTGCGGTGTCACCCAGGGAGCCCCCCCCTCTGATCACTCCATAACCGAGTACACCCACCCCACGCCCCGTCCGTTCCCTACCCAGACGCCGACGGACCACCGGCAAGGCGGATCCAACGCTGCCACCCGTCTACGGAAGTTCAGGGTCGGAACTGGGCGGAGCCCTCGCAGCCTCCCGGCTGCTCGCCGCCCATCCTTACTGGCAAGTCCACGGGGCCCGGCCGGCGCCAGCCTTCAGCCCCGCAAAGAGCCGGGTCCCTCCGGCCCCAAGGCCTTCGCGCCCACCCCCGCGCCCCCTCCCCCTGCCAGGCGACCCTCGTTCCTAAGTCCCAGCATTGACTCCAAGTCCTCAATGTCCCCGTGTCCTTTTTGATTACTATGAGCCTCCCCAAGCGCCAAGCGCGTTCGCCCGCACAGGATACCCAGCGTCCGGACCGCCGGGAGGAGTGGGAAGGGATCGGCAGCCTTGGCCTTTAACGAGACCGGGCGGCCCATCCCCTCCCGCCGCCCCGGGGCAGGAAGGGCCGGAACCGGGAGTGCCGGGGAATGGTGCTCGGGTCGGGACCCAGGAGCCCTGTCTAGGAGGCTATGCCTGGTTTTTAAGGCGTCCGTCGTCCGGCGAATGTTT
Organism: Anoura caudifer; assembly: GCA_004027475.1. NCBI lineage: Eukaryota > Metazoa > Chordata > Mammalia > Chiroptera > Phyllostomidae > Anoura > Anoura caudifer. The sequence continues at coordinate 16,233 of PVKU01009198.1, forward strand.
CAGGAGCGCCCCGGGGAGGGTCCCCCAGCACCGCGCTCCCCGTCCCGTCGGTCGGGCACAACCCTCCCGGAGCTGGCCCGGCGCTCGCCCCACACTGTCGGGGCGACTCCCGCGGGTCGGGTCGCCTGGTTGGTGCAGCTTCCTCCTGGCGCCCCCGCGGCAGGTGCTGGCCCGCCCGGCACCCCCCTCGGCGGCGCTCACTGCCGTCCCCCCGCCCCCTCCGAGCCTACGCCACCCGAGGAGCCGCAGTGGGCTGGGCGGACCGCCTCCCGCCCGCTCCCTCTCCCGCCCCCGGCGCTCGGCGGCTCAGACCTCCGCGGGGCGCGCGGCGGGCGGACTCGGCTCGGCTCCGCTCGGCAGCGCGCCATGGCCCCGGGCCTGCGCGGCCTCCCGCAGCGCAGCCTCTGGCTGCTCCTGGGTGAGTAGGACCGGCTGTCGGCCGCCCGCCCCCCACCCCCGCCGTGGCCCCTCACGGGCCGGCCAGGCGCTCTCCAGAGGAGGCGGGCGCAGCGAGCGCACCGAGTGCGCCCCTCGAGCGTCCCCTTTACTGACCGGTCGTCTGTGCGCCGTGGCTCCTCCGTGGGAGGCCCTGGAGCGCAGACGAGGGTCCGCGGAGGGCGGTGCCAAGAGCGGCTGCTTGGGGGACCTCGCGGGGGGCGGGGGCAGGGAGTTCCTAAAAGCACGAGGCCCCTTCCCCTGCCCCCCGGGAGTCGCCGCTTTTCAGGGGGAAGACTATGATGTGCGGAGGGGGCCCCGCCCGCCCCCCTGTGGCCCCGCTAGAGCTGCGGCGACCGCGTGTGGACAAAGGGTGGGAGCAGGCACCGGGCGGACCGCGTGTTTGGGAATCAGAACCACGACCCTTTATCCCGAGATCAGCGAAAAGCGAAAACCTCACTCAAACACGCGGCGGTTGCTGATTCGCAAACAAAACCCCCAGGGTTGTCTCAGAAGGGGGCCGGCCGACTCGGGGGCACTTCCCCGGCTCCTTCTGCTCACTGGGGAGCGGCTGCGCTTCTGGCTGAGGGCCCTTCTAAGAGGGAGGGACTGGGGGCGAGCTGGCAGAACGTGCCCGGCTTCCTGTTTGGGACAGATGCTAAGCTGAAACCCAGGGAGGACAAGACCTGTCACCGGACTTAGAAAAATTTAAAAAGAAAAATGCCACCTTCACTTCCCAGGCCACAGCTTTCATAAAAACGCTAAGGAATCTTTTTAAGTGGCTTTAGCTTTCGGACTCCGTGTAGTTAGATGCCTCTTAATATAAACTAAAGGCGTCATTGAAGTGGAAGAAGCCAGCGGCCCTGGGAAGACCTTTTCCCGGGGAAGGTCGGTGTGGTTCGACGCACCTGCTGGTGCTGGCGAAGGGGTGACCCCCGCGCTATTCCGGCAGCTGAGGAAGCAGCTGGGGGCAGGGTGGCTTGTCCTGGAGGTGGCCCGGACCCTGGCAGCAAGGGGCTGAGGACGGCCCGGGCACCCTGCCCTTCCAGGGCTGTCACTGTTGGCAAACCTCGCCAAGGGGTGTGGGATCTGCAGCAAACCCTCAGCATCGATATACTCCCGTCTGAAAGCTGATCTTGCCACTTAAGTGCTTGGGCTGAAGTTACGCGTAAAGCAAAATCTGAAAATAACATTATTCTCTTCTTTTCTGTGAGGATCTGCTTGGCTTGACAGGGAACTTACTGTTTTGGTTTCTCTTGAGCGGGGCAGAGAACCGGGCTGCGTCCTGTTTTTGTTGTTGTTGTGGTTGGTTTTTGTTTTTTACCTACACAAATGCTTTCTATGGCGTGCAGAGGCAGCACCCTGTGGAGTGCGTGCAAATAAAACACTGTGCCCTGAGCGCGTCTAAAGAAAGGCCTTCCTTGTTTACCAAGAAAGTGATACACGTTCTGGTGAAAGTCCAAGGTTCTGTAATCTTAAATTATTCTGAGGGGCCTGGCTAGTGTTGGGTCTTGGAAAAAGTAAACACGACTTTATGAGGTTATTAGTACATTCTTGTCGTTGGAGCCCAGCAGTAATTGGGAGAATATGGGACACGCAGGGTTTCCGTCCCACGCTGTGGCCTCAGCCAGATCTCCCTGGTGAGGAAGACCTGGCTGCCCCGAACGGCGAGCTGGAATGTTTTGGGTTTTTTTTTCGAGTACGCTAGTCCGTCGGTTCAGGAGCTCATCCGTGGCGGTGTTTACAATCAGGCTACTTTGCTTGCTCCGTCTGCTTGCTTCCTGTGCGTGGTCGGGAAGGCCTCCGCATCTGGGAGCTTCTTTGCGCTCGGGTCCCGGTTTACAGAAGGCTCGGCGCCCGCAAGCCTTTCGGGAGCTGCGTGTGTGCAGCCGCCGCACCGTCTCTCATCGGTCAGAAGAGAGCACGCGGCCACACGGCGCAGGGTCCTTCCGTGGGGCTGCGTGGCAGGCTCCTGCTCTCGTGGGCCCCCTGCCACGCAGGAGGGCTGGCCCAGGCCGGCACCCGCTCAGCATGTCCCGGGAAGCACGCCCCTTCCCCAGGGCCGTGCTGGGGGTGCGGGGCTCACCTTCAAGGCTGCTGTCATCTCGGGAAGACCTGACTTTCCGCCCACACAGGGGTCACTGTGACCCCCCGGACGTCACAGGAAGCGTGATGCCTTGGCCACCTCGGGCCGCCGCGCAGCATCCGGTGCAAGGCACCTCCAGTCCCGGAGCCCAAACCCGAAGGAGTGCCATTTGCTAATCAGCTCAGTGTGTCTGTTGACTCTCCCTGCAGGGAGAAGTTTCTGGATTCTTGTCTCCCTTCCACAGGCGCATGCCAGTCAGTGTGCGTGTGGTGGGTCCCAGGCCAGGGCTGTTGAGAAATGTCCGTGTCCATGAGGAGGTGGCGGTCAGCAATGTGTCAAGGAAGTGTTGACGTAGAACCCTTTCTTCAGGCAAACAGCTCCCTGGGAAAGTCTCTTCCTCCAGGATTCCCCCCCAGATTGAGCCATGTCACAGCTTCTCCTCCATTAAACTGGCGTCCAGCAGGGGTGACACCAGTGCGATACAGGAGCCCCGTGCGGTGTCGATTGCGGCCCCCGAGAGGGGAGCCTGGAGGGCTGGCTTCCAGTGTCCCCTTCTTTGGGGCCAGAGCCTCTGTCCCCAGGTCCACTTGGCATGGTGGGCTCGCCCCTCAGTGGGCCCTGGCCTGCCCCCAGGACCATCTCGGGCAGAGCACGGGACTCAGGCTGCACCTTCTTCTGCCGCGTCTGCCGGGCCGGGCCTGTGAGCCACGGCAGGACCGGGCACCTGCCTGCGAGCAGATGGAGCTCCCCCGACACCGTTCAAGCCCCTAGGCTGAGCCCATGGGGTGGGCTTCTCCACCCTGTGACCCGTCACGTCTGAGCTGGGTGGGTCCCTTGCGGGGCAGTGCCTGGGGGTGGCAGCCGCTCTGTGGTGTGGGCTCTGAGAAGGGCCTCTGGTTGCCCTGGGGGCTCGGAGAAGACCCCCTGAAGGGGGGATGCTGTGGCTGAGGAGGGCGAGCAGGACCTCAGAGAGGGGGAAGGGGCTTCGGCGCACACGCCGGCCCGCGCCGCCTGCCCGCCCTGCCCTGCCCCTTCTTCCTGGCAGGTGAAGAGACCTCCACCACGCGGACCGGACTCTCTGCCCCGCCCCCAGACTCCACACCAGATGTGCCCTTGGGCCCCCAACTCCCCCCTTGAGCCCCCAGAGGGGTGTCCTCACCACTGACACGCCCCTCAGGGCAGGGTGGCCTCGGGCTGCGCCAGGTTTCTGGAGAACTCGGGTGCTCTCCACCAGGAGGGCTGCGTCAGCACAGGGGGCGGAGGCTCCGACCTGAACCAGCCCGCCCGCCTTGGACGGAGCACAATGAAGGGATTGTTGTCCCTGGAAACGCTTTTCTCCCCTAAGATTGTTCCATTTCCGTGTTTCCTTTGACATGCAGAGACAGTGCTCCCACCCTTGTTTAAAGCACAGATCCCACGTGGCTTTGTCGGAGCAGGGGCAGCTGGACAGGCTGGCCACGACCCTGCGGACACCCAGACCCTGGCCGAAGGCATAGCTGGCCTTTCTCTTCGTTCTCATTAGGCCTCAGGGCGTCTCCCCCATCCTGCTCCCCGCTGCCCACTCCCTCCCTCCCCATGCATGGGTCCCCACAACGGATTCTGTGTGACCAGAGACCAAAACCCCAGCTGTCCTCGTCTGCCACCCGGCCCGTGTCCACTCTGCCCTCTGCTCACCGTCCTCCAGTCCCCCAGGCCCTCCCCGATGACCACCCACCTCCCAGGCCACCTCAGCCACCCCCATGCACCGCCCTGGGGCCCACCCTGCTCCCCAGGGATCTGCACCCCACACCCGCCAGGCCCACCGGGAAGCATCCTGAGCCAGGTGTCACCTGGGAAGGCAAAAGGCTGCGAGCCACCAGCAGACACCTGCAGGCTGAGGCCTGCCGCGGGGTCGCACATCCGCGGGGACGGCCGCAGCTCTTGGGTCCCACGGCAGAGCCCCGAGACACGAGGGAAAGGTCTCGGGAGCAGCCACTGAGGCAGGAACTCGGCGCCCGGGTCGGCTCGCTCTGTGTGTGCATTCACTGCCTCCGGAAGGTGCCGTGGCTCGGTGTGTAGGGAGAGACCGGGTTGCCTGCTGGCTGGGAAGACAGGGGACCAGCGGCCGCTGGGGAGAGCACTGAACCGCCTGGAAGCTTGCCTCCGTCTGGTACGCAAGTGGGTCACGCAGTGTCCCGACTGGGAGAGGGTTCGGGAAGGAGGGCAGCCCCACATGACAGCGGCCCAGCCGGGGGGCTGCGGCGCCCTGCTCCATGTTAACCAGGAGCACAAACGGTGCTGCTTTCGGGAAGAACGAGCCGAGGGCGTGGAGCTGGAGGTGGGGCCCAAGCCCGAGCCCCGAGTGCTCGGGAAGAGCTTCCAGCCCCCGGGGCTGCGATGCACAGGCCCTGATTCCGGGACTTTCCGGACCGTTGTGACTGAGCGAGGGAGGGCCAGGGAGCGCTTTGACCCGAGGCTGGGCCGCAGGACCCGGAGGGCAGCTCGGGTTTCTCTCCCAGGGCCAAGGGGAACCTGGGGGATATTCAAGGGATGAGACCGGAGTTTCACTAAGGGCTCCTTCTTCACAGCGTGGGCTGGGGCGGGAGCGGGGCAGGGACCAGGGCCGGGTGGGGGGGTCCGGGGGGTGAGGGCGGAGGTTTCAGAGGGGAGGAGTGGAGACTCCAGACAGTCCCACAGGTGAAAGCGAAGGACGGCTGTGGGACTGGGCCTGGGCTGCGAGGAAGTGGCCGCCAAGGTCAGCCAGGCCCCGGGCCCAGGCGGAGCTGGGGCTTCTGGCTGAGACCCAGGGCCCCCGGTCAGATTCAAATTTCAGATCAATGACAAATTATTTAAGTATGTCTCATGAGACAATGAGGACATTTTTATACTAAAAAACCTGTGCTTTTCCGACATTCCAATGTAACTGGGTGTCTTCTGTGTTAACTGTAAAGCCAGCAGCCCCATCCACAGCAGCCACGTTGGACTGGCCGCCCCCTTGGACACTCAGGGACCATGGCGGGCAGGCAGGTGTCCGTCCGCACAGGCCCGGGGCAGGGAAGAGGGGTGCTGTCAGGAGCGTTTGGGGCGAGAGCCTCGGGCAGGGGGGCGGAGGGGCCTCCTGGGAGGGCGAAATTCCAGGGGACACCCCAGCCGCCTTACCCTCATCACAAAGGTCACCGAGAAGGTCTTCCTTCCCGTCACGAAAACATTCCACTCCTCTGGAATGCCTGCTGGTTCTGAGCTGAACGTCTGTTGGGATTTGAATGGGGACTGCATTGACCCGTTGATTGATGGGGAGGGTGCGCATCCGGGAACAGCCGTCCGCCCCTCCGCCTTTGTCCACCTGCAGGTCCGGTTTCTGGGAACCGTGCGGGGTTCGGGCTGCTACCGAGAGAGGACGTGATTGGGAGGCTTTCCTCCTTGGAGGGGGCCCTTCCCCCACCCGCTCCCCAGCTGGTGGCTGTGGGCTGGAGGAAAGCTCCTTTTTTGTGCATTTGCTCTGTGGTTGGCCATCGCCCTGTCCCGGTTCCCACAGCGCTGGCTTCTTGCTCTGTTCCCCCCCACCCCCACCCCGCCCGTGCCTGGCAAGGACGGCCCAGCCCCCAGCTCCTGTGCAGCTCCAGCCGGGGTGGGGACCCCACCAGGGACGGTGGCCTCGCCCCTTCCTCCTGTCTCAGGGCAGCAAACCTGAGTCGTTCTGTTGGGGGCAAGGTGCTTTTTATTTGACTTTCGAGGAGCGGCGGCGGGAGAGGGATAGAGAACGAGCCTGCTTTCCATGCGTAAACCTGTGGGCGTGCTGCTCAGGGAGAGCCATCCAACGTCCCACGTGGCCACCTGCCGGGCTGTGGCTGTGACCCCTCGTGGCTGTCAGGCCCTGGTGTGCTGGTGACAGGGGGCAGGAGCGGTGCTCCGGGGGGCTGGGAGCTCCTCCCTCGGGTCTGGGCCCCTCCCTCACCCTCCGGGGTGGGGGTATTCACCTCCAGACTCCGTCCCCGCCCGTCTGTGAAGTCCCCAGGCGGGCCTGCTGACCCCATGGCTTCTCAGCACCTGGGACACGGCACTGCGTGGCAGGAAACGCATGCAGAAATCGACTTCTTCATCGGGCGAGCTTCGGAAATCCGTCCGTAAAACTGAGAACACCCTCTCGCTCCTCTCTGAGGGCGTCGCGTCCCTTGTGGGCACCGGTGGGAGTGATGGGACTGAGCCAGCCCCACGGGGACGCAGAGCAGAAGCCACTGGGACGCAGAGCAGAAGCCACTGGGCCCTCGGTCTCGGGCGACCTCGTGTTCTGGGGGCACCTCTGCAGGACTCACCCCTCAGGGGCCCGCCTGCCACCAGACTTCGGGGAGAGCCGGCCAGGCAACCTCCCCCTCTCCCCCGGGTGTGCCGAGGTGAGGGTCCCCGCCCTCCGACCCAGGGCTGTGTGACTTCCGGAAGTGGCCTGCGGTGGCCCCGGAACCTGACCAACGTGCTGCCAGAAGGAGTGCAGAGGTGGCCCTTGACGGGGACACAGGCATCGTCAGGAGCCCAGATACGACAAGGTGTCAGGTCACAGGCCGAGCCACCTGGAGCTTTCCAGAAGCCACAGCAGACCCAGAGTGCTGGCCGTCACTGGCCAGGAGCGGGCTGCCTCCTGTGTGGTGCTGCCAGCCCCCCAAACATACCAGAAGCCTGGGTCTGGGGGAGGCACCGGCTCCGAGGTCGGCGGTCACGGGTCCGGGTGCCGTGCGGGCACAGGAGGCGACAGTTCGCCGGGCCTTGACGGTTGAGTAGGAGTTTTTACTGGGCACAGAGTTTGTGTTTTCAGCTCCTCGTCGTCCTGGTTTGGGTTTTCCTTTTTCAGAACCGGCTGAGGAAGGCTGAGGGCAACATGTTCAGACCAGGCGCTGGTGGCGTCACGCTCCGGCACTCAGTCCCGGGCGGGCGGGCAGCTCCCTGCGGCTGGGAGTGGGCGGCCCTCGCCCGGCTGTCCTGGTGGGTGAGCAGGGAGGGATTCGCGGTTGCAGCCGAACCTGCCGAGCAAGGGCTCCCCTGTGGCTCTCGGGGGAGGAAGTGCGCGGAACACGGAGACGGTATTTCACGAACGACACGTCTGCAACCGCAACGGTGCAGAGGGACGGGAGGCAGGTGACAACCGCCATCCACCATGACTGGGTTTCCCCCTCGCCCGGCATCGTCAATCAGCCTCTGTGTGCGTGTGACAGACATAGAGCGACCTCGCACGCTCATGCGTGCAATCTGGAAGTCTCTGACAGGCATGCACACCCGTGCGGACCGCAGCCAGTGCAGATCGGCGCCCAGCACCTGGGGAAGTGTCCTGTGCCCTCCGTCATCACCCTCACCCTCGCCCCCCCCCACCCGCCGGCCCCAGGGTCCAGTGAATTGCCGAGGGTGGCTCACCCTGAAACCTGGCAGGGATGGGACACTTGGTTCGAGGTGGGGTCCCGCCCTAAATGCATGCCCCGGGGAAGCAGCCCCGTTAGCCCACCCAGCTGGGGGTGGGGGTCCCATTTCATAGGTAAAGAAACTGTGGCCAAGAGGGGAGCAGGCCTGCAGGAGCTGGTGACCCCCTCCATGGCCGCCCGGAAGGTCAGGGGTGTGGAGGGTCCCTGGAGGCACCCGGGCTGCTCCCCAGGGCCCAGCTTATGGCCCCAAAGGGGAGGCTGTGCTTTCAGGGCTGCAGCCCAGTCACCGAAGCCGGGGGGCCTCCCAGCGGCGGGCCCTTCCCCGCTCAGCCCCCACCGTCGCGGTCGGTCGCAGAGAGACCAGAGAGAGGCGGCTGGTGGGTGAGTCAACCCGAGATCTCACGGGCACTGGGCGCAAACAGCCAATGGTTAAACGTCGGCAGTTTCATTCACTTTTGAATCTGTGATGATGCCTCCTTCACACAGAAGCGACCTCTCCGGGCTGGCAGGAGAGTGTGAATTGTTCCCCTAACCCTGGCCGGTGGCCCGGCTCCCCCTCAGCCCGGTGGGGGGCTCCAGCTGTTCCAGGGCAGGAAGGGAAGTGCGGGTCTCCATGCCCACGGGGCAGGGGTCCCGCCCTTGGGAGGCAGAGGTGGCCGACTCGGAGCCAGGCCAGGGTCAAGGCCAGGGTGCAGGCCCTGCAGCCAGCCCAGGGCAGGGGCCGCCCACAGGGGCCTGGCCTTGCTCTCGACGGTGGGGGTGGGGCCACTGGGGCTGTGGGCCAGGGCAAGCCAGCGGGTGGGCCAGGGAGCTGTCCTCTGTGGTAGAGGAAGCAGGGAGACATTGAGGGAGGGACACCTCGGCAGGGGGAACGGGGACTGGTGGAGGGGACAGCGCCCTCCTGACTCCAGGCACTCGCACTGCCCTGCTGGGGACAGAGGTGGTGCCCTGCCTGCCCTGGGGACCGGCTCTGCTGGATGATCTGACTCTCTGGGGACACGGGAGCCCCCAGCGTCCTTGTGACAGGCTTGTCCAGCGTCAGGCCAGCCTGAGCGGCTTCCTCCTGTGCAGCGGAGAGCCCTGAGCCGCCCTGACCCTGTGCACGGTCGTCTCCATTCTCCCTGAAACCAGCCCTGCAGAGCGGGAGGGGGCCCGCCGGGCCGGACCCCGCCCCACCCCAGCCTGCCCCTCACAGAGCGAAGCTGGGGGTCTCTGTCTTGCTCACGTGACAGGTGTTAACACTCCGAGCTGCTGGGTGGGCGTGCACATGCCCGAAAGAGTGGGCGGTGCCAGGGCGGCACAAACAGCCCTCGGAGAAGAAGGACAGGTTCTGCCTGCCTGACCCCAACCCCCAATGAGGGAGGCGCTGAGGCAATGGGCCAGGCCGGGCCAGAGGGGGCTCCCAGAGGGGCTGGAGGAGGGGCAGGGTCACACGCCGGGCCTGGGTGGTGGCTTCGAGTTCCTTCCCTCCTTCTTCAGTGTCTGAGCCTCCTGAACCACCCCGAGTGGAGCCTGGCTTCACCTGTCCCACAGGTGTGCTGGCTCTGGGGCGTCTCGGTGGGGCAGGCGGAGCGGCCGGGCAGAGCACCCAGCGTGGCCTGGGGGCAGCAGGCGAGCCAGCAGCCTGATCCTCATGGGGCCCTTAACCAGGGTCTGGGAAGGACACCACCCCCCACCTGTGGCACAGAGATGGGGGAGCACAGAGCTGGGCCTGAGGAGCAGGAGGCCCACCCCCCACCCCCACCCCCACCAGAGCAGCCTCAGCTTCAGGGAGGGGAGGGGGGAGTTTCCAACCCCTACGCGTGGCAGCTTCTCACTTTTGGTCACGCGCGTACCCAGGCGGGAGCGTAGGACACATCAGGTCCCAGTTGGTCGGCTTTTTGTCGCTGGTGACTGTCAAGAAGCACATGGGACGTGAGCTGGGGACTCCAGGGCTGGGTGGGGCGGCCCAGTCCCCGCGTGCCCTGGGACAGGGCCCTGTTTTGCTGTGTCCCCCTCCCCACCCCGGGGTGGGCGAGTCCCCCGCCTCCTCGCATGGGGAGTGAGCCTGGGCCCAGCCCACGCGAGTCACTCACTGCCTCGGTTTCCACGTCTGTGAAGCATGGGGAACAGGTCGGGGGAGGGTCAGACCCTGCGCCCGGTGCCGCCGCCTCCCACTCTCGGGACAAGTGATGGTGCCACCAGGAGAGCAGCGCGGTCCTCCCCGGACCCTCAGACCCCTGATCGCCGCCCCCCTCCCCCGCGCCTCTGGGAGGGGAGCCCCGGCCTGGCCTGCGGGGAGGGCAGCCGCCGAGACGACCGTCCCCTGCTGTCGTTCCAGTTCACCAGCTCTTCGCGGCCGGCGCCGGCCAGCCCGCCGACCCCGGCGCCCTCCTGAGGGAGCTCTGCCTCGCCCCGTTCCAGGCGGAGATGGAGGCCGTGGGGACGACGCTCTGGTGTGACTGGGACAAGACCATTGAGTGAGTCCCCTGCGTCCCCGGTGGGAGGGACGTGGCTGGGGGGACCCCAGGGCCACCGGGCCTGGGGAGAGGACTCCACTGGGGGCCACGCGAGAGCTTCCTCACCGCAGCCCAGGGTGACTGGACGTGGCCCTGGGTGGGGGGGGGCAGGCTGAGGGGGAGGGGAGCGTGGACAGTGAGGGGCGGGAGGCGTCCTCGATGGCCTGGGGCCTCACACAGGGGTCCCCGAGGAGGTGTGAGATGCAGGGGCCCCCCGGGGCGGTGTCCAGCCTGAGACACCCATGGCCCATCCGAGTGCAGGCGTCCAGGGACCACGGACAACAGGGCCCAGAGGCCACGGGGGCCGAGGCGCTGATGGGCGCCCCAGTGTGCAGGGACGTCCGTGCCGGCTCACTCGGTCCCCGTGGTCAGGCTGCGGCTGTCCTCCCCACCCTGTTCTCGGCTAGTTGCTGCCTGGGGCCGTGGGGAGGCTGGCGCTGCAGGCTGGCCCGTGGCACCCACGGCAGGCAGCCGGCCCAGAGCCCTTCCCCTGGTGACTCAGTCCTTCTGCCCAAATGCCCCTCCTCCCACCGGTCGGGGTTCATCGCTGCCTCCCTGTGTCCTCAGAGGGGACGGGCTCCACAGCCCCCTGGAGCCTGAGCAGAACTTGGTGTGAAGAGGCCAGTGGGAGGCCCGGGGACAGCAGGGTCCCCACATTCTTCTCCTTCAAGGTCTCATTTTCTAAACTGAAAATTTGTCTACGGCCGTACCACCCTGAAGGCTCCCGATCTCGTCTAAACTGAAAAATTAGTCCTGGGTAAGAAATTGGGGGTGGGGTGGGCAGGTTGTTGAAAATCAGAACAGCCTGTTCTTCAGGCCCCCTGGCTTGGTGCCTCGGTGGAGTGGCCTGTGTCTCAGTGAGAGACCGTCCCTGTCGCCCGAGGACACGCCCCCGGGTCCCGGGAGGCGCGCGCTCTGCCCGCCCCTCCGTGTGAGCAATCCTGGGTTTGTGTAGCCGGATTGAAAACCGGCTGCCCAGCGGAGGACGGGGTGACGCCAGTGAGACTCCCAAAGAAGCGGTGGTGACATTGCTACAAACCGCCACCACCTCTGCCGGGTTCCCACGGGGCCTGGCGAGCGAACGGGAACGACTGTCCCCCCCGGGCCCAGGAGAGCTCTCCGCCATCACAGCTGAGCGGTGACGCCGCTGGGACCAGAAGCATGGGGTGGGGGAGGGCACCAGGAAATTCCTTTTATTTGAGAAAGAAAATCGGGTCCTGGCCCGTGTGGCTCAGTGGCTGGGGCGACCCCCTGCAAAGCAAAGGGTCCCCGGTTTGCGGGTTGCGCCCCATCGGAGCCCGTGCGAGGGGCAACAGGCCCGTGTTTCTCTCTCTCCCCTTCCCCTCCCCTCTCCCTCCCCTCTCTCTGGAATCAATAAGAGAAAACAATGCAGAAAAGAAAATCAAGGCAATTGAGGGGGCAGAGCCCTCACTCACTCACCAGCATCATGTCACATCACGTGGCGTGTGCTGCATCCCACATGTTATGTCACGTGACATGTGCTGCACGGTGTGTCGCGTCGGTGGCATGTGCTACGTGACATGTCCCATCACGTGGCGTGTGCTGCTTTGCTAGAGCACCTTCGGCCTGGCTTCGTTGTCCTCGCCCCGCCCGGTCTTTGCGGGGGTGGGGGTCCAGGCTCATCAGGAGCCGTTCCGGCCCCAACCCCTTCTCGGGGAGGCCCTGGTTCCTTTTCTGAAGGAACGGTGTGTGGGAGGTAGGTAGATAGACAGACGGACAATAGGTACAGAGATACAGACACAGATGGACACAGACATTCATGGCAGGGATTTAGACGTAACCAAGGAAACCACGCTGACAGCTAACAGGCAAGGTGAGGATGCGGGTGAACCCCCCTTTGAACCTGGTGTAGGGAACGCGACCTCTAACATTCATTTCAAGGGCTCGTCTCTCAAGATGGTGGGGTCGGGCAAGTCCAGCGAGGTCGAACTCCTCACTCGGCCCCAGGGCCTTTGAACGGCCTGGGTGGGGCAGCGCCCCCACCGGCAAAGACCACCTTCTCCCCTGGGAAGCCAGCTCATGCACGAGACCTGAGCTGCACCTCCAGAACACCCAGCCGGTGTTCGGCTCGGTGACTGGGGACCGCACGCAGCCTGGGCGGTTGACACAGACAACCGTCCGGCATCCTGGGGTTCCGGGCGCCAGGGCCGCACTCAAGGGAGGGGCCGATTCCCCTGGTCCCCACCCCCAGCCCTGCGTCACCGGGGCCCTTTGCCCACCCCCACCCCTCCCTGCAGGTAACCCACCTCCTCCGGTCCTGCCTCTTCCTTCCTGTCTCTTTTGCACAAGTGAGCAGGTGTGTCCCTTTTTCCTCCCTCCCCCTCTCTCTAACATGACGTGTGTGACCGACGGGCACTCCCAGCGCGCCCTGCACACCGGACCTTGCCAGGGTGGTGCCTGCTCCTTCGCCAGGGCGACCCCTCGCGTCGCTGGTGAGCCCCTGTCCTGACCGGGTGGCGGGGCCTCCTGGTCTAATGGTGTCAGGTGTGCGTATGTGTCTTCAGGTGGTTGGTGCCGTGTCTTCGGGACAGGAGCTCCATGTGGACGTGGCACGCAAGCGTGGGCTTATCCCCAAAGTGCCTCTCAGCAGTGCAGTGCGTCGTCACTCAGAGATGGAAACTTCTTGAGTGGGCGCTGTTGCGGGACCTGCCACGGGACCGGGGGCCGGCTCTGCCTTTGCAGGTCAAGGTTGGGCACGGTAACCGCTTGCCCTGTGGCCGCAGCCCAGCGTGGCTCTGGGTTTGAATGGGGGACAGGGCGGCTCCCTGGCAGCCCTGGACCGAGACGCCGGGCCTGAGCCTGGCTGCAGGTCTACTCCTGAGCCGCTTCTTGTTGGGCCACGCGTGGGGTGCCGGACCTGCCCCGCCCCAGGTCCCCGCGGTGCGGGTGGGGTCGGCAGGGCAGGTGCCCTCTGCACCGGGCCTGGTCCACTCAGCCGCAGGGCCAGCTCGCTCAGCTGCAGCCCTGGTTTGCACATGGAGATGGAATGTAATTGAACTTATTAGCCGGGAACGCAATCTAATTTGGGGAGCTGCAGAGAACAAGGGAGAATATGGCATCAGAAAGTCTCATTTCCGGAGCTTCCGGCGGGTGCCAGGCCGAGAGGAAGAGCAGAGAGAGGGAGGAGGAGAATCTCGGAAATGGGAGCTCAGCTAGGCGTCCTGGTTTTAAGGTGACCACACATCGGGCTTTGTCCCCGAGACGAGAGGTGCGCGGTGGACTTGGGAGTCCAGAGGCCCGTCTGCTCCTCCTCTCCTTCCTGCCCAGCTGCGGGCTCTGAGGTGCCACCTTCGGCGGTGGGGACATGCCCGAGGTGGCCCAGTCACCAGAGTTAGTGAGCCCCCCAAAGAACCCACCTTCTTTGTCCCATCCGGGCCCCCCCTTCTCTCTGCCCTGAAGCGCCCGGACTGGTAAATGCCTGTGGTGTCTGCCTGGGCACACAGGGCTGGGTGCTAGGGGCCGGGTCTCCAGGCCTGCTCCCCAGGGGGACGCCGGAAGCCAGGGAGAAGGGTGCAGACCCCCCTCCCACACCCATACCCACACCCAAGGGCAACGGCATCGCCTTCTCTCCAGTTCTCCGTGTCTTTCCGGCCCAGGAAGAGGCCACGGGCGCTTCCGCAGACGCGGTGGTAGCTGAGCGCCGGGCCTGCAGGGTGTCTTTTCTCCTCTAGTGTTAAGTGCTGTTTTGCAGCCCCTCAGTCTGGGGGGGAAACCGGGCCTCTGAGTCAGAATGTGAAAGGTCGGAAGAGGGACGGCACCACGCAGGTCCCGGTGCGAGTGGGAGGAGGGCAGGCAGGCGGACATGCCCTGGTGACGGGGACTCTCTGCCTCCCCTCGGACACCTGCTCGGGCCCCGCCCCCAGCAGCACAGAGCGGATGTCAGCCTGTGGAGGAGATGGGACTTCACTGCCCAGGAAGGTGGGCCAGGCGACCTCGCCGCGTCACGGGCATCCTGCAGGGACTGGCCCACGGATGGGGCAGGACAGCACGGGGTGGCACAGATGGCACAGGTGATGGGGCGTGGCCTGCTGCGCCGTATCCGGTGGGTCGTGGCTGGTGGGCAGCGGGGTCAGCCCACTCTGGGGGACCAGAGCCAGTGTCCCTCCGAAGGCTGACCCCCTCAGCACTCACCCTGCTCCAGAAAGCCCAGGTACAGGGTCTCCCGGGGTCTCCGGGGATCCATCCGTCCACGGGCGGACCTCCCCCGAGCACTCAGGCCCAGGGACACGCCTGTCCACTCTGTGGGGGGTCGGGGGGCCCTCCACGGAGCTTGGGCACAGCCCAGCCTGCCCCGTGCACGCTGTGGACGCCTGTGCCCAGGACCCCCTGCGGGGCGCACCCTGGAATGAGTGCATCTGCAATCTGACTTCCCTCTTCCCCCAGCTTCTCGGCTCGGGCGGATCGCGGAGAACCCGCTTCCTCCCACGTGCTCTCTTTGGGCAGCAAGGCCAGGGGAGCCCGCCTCACCCCCAGCCGGGGGCAGACAGCCGGCTCCCTGGCCGGGGGGCCAGTGCGCGGGTCCCGATTTCTCCACCCGGCCCGTTTGGCCACAGCCCCGTTCTTGCTGTAATAAATGAACCTCTGTGCACACACCTTGCGTCTTTCCTCACCTCCTCCCTGTAAGAATTCTGGCACAGGGGGCCACTGCAGCCCCTGCCACGGACGCTCCGCGGTTCCTGGCGGTTCCGCCCCGTCGCCCCTTCAAACAGCTTCACTGATTCGGATCGCCAGAAACCGACGGAGATATGTATTTCTTCCACGGGCCCGTGAGTCGTGAGTCGGTAGGCAGAGATTTTATTTTCGAGGGTTTAGATGAGGGTTCCTCTTTGGCTTTCGCTTGCCCGCCTTGGGCTGCTTTCTCCGGTGGTGGTGGGCGATTTGGTTTTCTCTCAGGCACGTTATCCGCCTGCCGCCTGGCGCTCAGGGCCCCGCGGTGTTGGCGCGGCTCCCTCCGCTCCGCGGACTGGGCCATTGCAGACCGGAGAGCCACGTGGTGGCAAAGAGCGTGTTCGCCTCCAGCGGGTCGTCCTGTGTCTTGGGCTTTGGAATAACGTTTGTCGCCCGAACTTACATGAAGACGTGAATTAGAATTTATTTCCTCCCTGCCTCCCTCAGCCTAACGTCCTCGGATAACATCTCCGACCTCCATGGCCTCGCTGCGTTGGACGCGGGAACGGAAATGAACTGAAATAGAAGTGGAATCTAAAGCTCAGGGTCTATTTCCATTTCTGTTCCTCTTTAGTTGTGTTTTGGCGCGGGTGCCCCGGCGGCTAAGTTACCACCACGGCTTCATCACCTTGTCTGCATTTTAGAAAACCCCGTCCTGTCTCAGTGGGTCCGATTTCATTCTATCTCCCAGGATATTTGCTTTCTTGGATACGGTGTCTGCCCACTGTTCGGAAAAAACCGAAGGACCGTTTTGCCGAATGCCGCGAAAAGTCGAACTGAGATTCTAGTCCACGGGGCTCTGCTCACGGATCGGTCCGCTGGGGAGAGCGAGCCCTCCCTGTGGGCGTCCTGGCCTGCTGGGGCCGGCCGTTTGCTACCTTCGAGCGCTGCGGGTTAGCAGTTCGTGGGCAAGGCCTCCGGGGACCCAGCCTGGGGCCCCAGTGGGCCGCACGGGGTGGGGGCTGCCCTGTGAAGTCCTCACTGGGCCTCCGCTTCCTCCGCCGCTGAAGGAGTTTAGTCGCATGCGCTTCCTGAGCGGTGCCTGGCTGCCCCCTCTGTACGACCGTCCCTGATCAGGTTTCAGGCTTGGAGTCACTTCCGCTTAACCACCTGTGTGGGCTAGATGACCCCGGAATCAAGGGTGGAAGCAGTTTATGCAGCGTGAGAATTATTCCTTCCCTGGGAGTTTCGATGAATTGGTCCCTAAGGCCGTCAGATCTAGCTGGTTCGGGGGATGTGTCTCTGCGGACTCTTCCTCCATGATTGATTAGTTCCGATTCCTCTTTTTTGTGTGATGTTGGTATTTCAGCTTCATTCGTTTGGTCTACATCCTTTGGATTTCTCACCAGCCGCCGGGACAGGTGGTACCCCCCTAAACGTGTGATGTCCTGTGCAGACAGCTGTGATCTGTCGGTCTTTCTCCTCCTTTTTTTTTCTCTCCTTTTCCTGTTTCAGTGCAACCTCATTCACCACCGGGAATGAGGAGGCCCACCCCCTCACTAAGCCTGCCCTGCTAGTGATTGGGCCCCCTGTGACATCAGAGCCCCTTTTTTAAATTTTTGGCTTTCACATTTATCATTTACTTTTCCCTCTTTTTTTTTTTTTCATTTTTAAAAAAATATTTGTGCCCTGGCTGATGTGGCTCAGTGGTTTGAGCTCCAGCCTGCAAACCAAAAGGTCGCCGGTTCGATTCCCAGTCAGGGCACGTGCCTGGGCTGCGGGCCAGGTCCCCAGTAGGGGGCGCACAAGAGGCAATCACACACTGACGTTTCTCTCCCTCTGTTTCTCCTTCCCTTCCCCTCTGCCTAAAAATTAATAAATAAAATATTTTAAAATTTTTGCCTCTTTCCTAAGATATCAGTTTGATGCTTTCCTCAGCTTGCTTTTCTCACCTCTGACATAAAAAAGGCTTGTAAAGCTGTGAGGCTTTTCCCCAAGGACACCGTTCACCCCTTTCTGTAGATTTAATATCATTCATCGCTTTCTGTGGGTTTTGACATGTCCTTCTTTTAAAAAATTGTGTTTTATACTCTGGTTTCTCTTCAGGCCGTATAAATCTTTCGCCTTTTAAAAAATTGTGTTTTCCTAACAGACAGTTATCCCCTGGGCTCTCTCTTTCAGACAGTTTTACCCTTAGGTGCGTGTGTTCTGATTCTCGCCTGTTCCCCGTGCGGCCCTTACCCTCTTCCTCTCTCCACGCGGGCAGAGACCAGGGCGTGGCCCGTGGGCACTTCTGCCTGTTTACGGACCTTCCCTCCACGGTCGGGGCGCGACGGCCTTCTGTGAGCCAGCCGCAAGCCCTGGACGGTGAGGCGCGCTCGGTTCCTTCCCTGTGATTCCCGCCACCACCGTGGAGCCTGCATTTCCGCAGCGCCTTGGGGTGTGTCCGACCTTTGTGTACTTGACCCTGGGCTGTCAGATTCTTCTCTTCTCCTTGTATTTTTATCGTTTTCTATTTTCTTTTTCCGGCCGGTTTTTACACATACGTTCTGCTCTGTTTTTCGAGCATTTAGATTCCATGTTACTGTGCCGCCGTGATCCGCCGTGACCCACCGTGACTAACATTAAATTTCTCCTTAATCACATTTGATCGTCTTCGCTGTAAGCTATTCTGTGCTTCACGTGGACATTGGAATCCCAGTATTTCATTCAACGGCTCGATGTTCATTTGCCCTTAACGCTTCCGAGTGAGTCGTCCACGGCAGCGCTGGGTGAGCTCTGTCTCCGAAACGGCCTCGCTGGGTTGCACCGTTCGTTCCGTTCCGTTCCGTCTGGGGAGGACCCGCGTGGGGACGAGGGAAGTCCCGTCGATCCGCGCTTTCTCTTCTGGCTTCAGGCGCTGGTTTGGGGTCTTGATTTTCCTCTTTCCAACCGATTATTTTTTCTCCCTCCTGGTAAAAGGTGACGCGTTTCCCTTTACCTTTTAAACGGAGTTGAAACGTCGACCGTCTTTTCTCTCCACCGGCCATGAAGGGCGGGCCAAGGGTGCTCTGCTTCCGGCGTGAAACCGCATATCGGGCCCTCGATGGAAGAGCGGGGCTCTGCCTCCCTCCCCGCCCCCACCCCCGATTCCAGGTCTGACACCCACTCTTTCCTGCCCTCCTCTGTCGCCTGTTTTGGCGTATTTTCGTCAGTGCCTCCGTGTGACTGGTATGGGTCATAGCCCTCCGCCCTCAGGGCTCTTGTCCTTGCAAACAGGCTGCCGGCTGGAGCTGCCTCAGCACCATGAGCGATGCCGCTCCCTGTGCCCTGCAGCCCGGGACCCCGGGCAGAGCCGGAGCAGCCGTGCGGTGAGCAGTGAGCGGTGAGCGCCGTCTCGGAGCGCAGACATTTCTCAGGCGATCCCCGCCTTGATGCCTGAAGGCGGTTTGGCAGGATAACGACCGTGCCGGACAACCTCCTGTCCCGAGGTTCGCGTGGCGCTTCCGCCGGCTCTGGCTGTTCGCCGCGCTCCCGGAGGAGGCCGAGGAGACATTGATTTAGTTTGTAAATGTCACCCCCTCCTTCCAGCGCGGTCACTTGCAGGTTGCTAGAACCAGGGGACCAGGGAGGGACGGTGAAGGCCAGAAGCAGTGGGGACTGGCCCGGACCACTGTGACCGTGTATGTTGGCAGGGAGGGTACCGTGGGGGCCTTCCAGGCAGCTCTCACACACGTCCTCAGGCCCGGGGCAGCCAGGACCTCAGGGGGCGTGGGCTGACGGGCAGCAGTGGTCCTGACTGGCCCTCCTGTTTGTCCCGAGCGGGCGGGGTCCCTGCAACACTTGTTCCCCTGTGTGTGGCTCCATCCCCCTGGTGCGCAAGGGCTGCCCCGCGGCCTGGGCTCGTGTCCCAGGGTGGTTTTGCATTTCCGAGAGACCCCCCTGGATGTCTGGAAAACTCGCCCTTGCTGGGGTGGCGACGGCGTTCCCTCCTTCATGGGCACGTGTTCACAGGAAGCCCGGGGTCATGGGTGGAGGGCCTGCTCCCAGTCCTTCTCCAAAAGAAAGTCCCAACTTTCCAAAGGAAGGCACCTTGAAGGGGCTCAGCAGCAGCTGGCTGAGGACTCAGCTGCTGCCGGGCCAGTGGTGGGGTCGCTGGGTTGCCCCTCGTGCTGCAGGGGATGCGCCCCAACGGTGGGTGGGATCGGCTCTCGGCCCAGCCCCTGCCTGATGTCAGGGCTGCCCCACAGGAACCAGGAACCGGGCAGGAGACCGCCCTGCGTGCCCTTCTGCTCAGGGCATGGACAGGAGGGGAGCCGTCCGGTGGTGCAAAGCCACAGCCACCGTCCCCTCTCCTGGTGGCACAGTGAGCTGCCCTGGGACAGTGTCACCCTGCCCAGAGGTCACCTTTACAGGCTTTAGTGTGCCCACCAGGCCAGTGTGGCCCGTGACCTCACGGCCCCCGCCACCCAGGGAGGGTCTTCTCCTGCCTGGAACCTGACGGGGGAGGCAGACGCTGAGAGAGGCTGCCGTCCTCCCCCGGCGGCCAGTCCAGAGGCGGGGCCCGCCCACAGCGGTGCGACCAGCCACGGTGAGGTGTCCTGAGGGGTGAGCGGGCGCCCGGGAGGGGCTTCTTAGCCTGGCTGTGTCTGCCCCACAGGGCAGGGGGACTCACGCCCCATTGCTGTGAGCCAGGGACCGCTGCGCCCATTTCACAGGCGAAGGCACCACGACTCAGAGCTCAAAGCCCCACCTCCAGCCCCTTCTTCTCGGCACAGAATGTTCCTGGCCAGGCCCTTCCCTCAGCCTCAGGGTTTCCCCGAGCCCCAAACGGGGTGGTACCGGCAGCAGGGGCCCCGGGGTGGGGAGGGTCTCAGGGGCCCCTGTAGAATCCAGTGGCATAAGGGTGACGGGGTTTCCAGGCAGGGTGGCGGTGCTCCAGGCAGGCCTGAGGGTGGGACCCAGGGTGCAGCGCAGGGAAAAGCCCCCCTTCCAGCCGCCGGCAAGGCTTTGCAAGGATAGTGTCCCCAAGGTGTCCAAATATAGTGCCCCGGCTGTCATGCCTAATCCTGGAACTCAGACACATGGGCACACCCATGTCCTGGCGAGGGTGGGAGCCTGGGGCCCAGGAGGGACCCTGGACCTGGGTGTCCACACCAGGGGTCCCAGGAGACCCTCCAGGGCCCTACCATGAGGCCAGCCCAGAGTGGGCACCATTGGGTGACCAGCCCTGGTTCTCCGCCTTCTCAGACCCCAGTGCTGAGGGTGCCTGCTGGGCCCTCGGGGGACACCCCTGAAGTTTACAAATTGTGGCTTCTTCTCTGTGAGCACAGACCCCAGCAGGCTGGTTCTCAGAGGAGGCGTGATGCCCCGCCCCCTGCCCCTGCACCCTCTCATCTGCCAGGTGGGCCCTGTCCGTGGGGAGCCTGGCTTGGCAGCTCCCGCACTGTGTCTGGTGCCAGAGCTCAGCGCCATGGAGCCAGGGGCGGATTTAGGAGCCTTCCGCTTCCTCCCAGCGGGCAGAGGCGCCCAGATTCCTTCCACCCTGGAGCGCAGCCATCTGGGCAGGAACGGTAGCCGGAGGTGGCAGAGGCCAGGCCGGAGGGACCAGGGGCCAGGAGGCCCCCTCCCCAAGAGAGGCCCCTCAGCAGGCAGAGGGAGCCTGGCAGACCCTGAGTCAGCCCCTGGGCAGCCCACCACACGCCACCTCAGCTCGCTGGCACGGGCCACCTGTGCGCTCCTGTCTGTGAGGAGGGCAGAACACCTGCTGGTGTGGGGGGAGCAACCAGGTCCTGTGGACAGGCGTCTGTGCGTGCCATCCTTAGAGCGGCAGGGCCTGCAACCGTCGTGGGGATGTGGTGCGCGGCCTCCGGAGACAGCAGCTATGGGGCCTGTGGGCCCCAGTGTCCCCACGCCGCACACCCGCAGCTCCCTCCCTGGGTGGCTCCCGAGTGGCCTTTAGGCTCAGACATCCGCCACCCAGTGGGGCCAAGACTGTGCCTGCCCTGTCCCCAGGGCCCAGCATCGCAGGCTCCCAGCAGGGGCCCGGAGCCCCTTGTTCTCAGACTGACCGGCCCTGGAAGATGAGATGAGCCCGCCTGTCCGTCCGGGTGGGACCTGGGTTTGCACCTCTGCAGCGTGGTGTCCCTGGAGCCCCCGCGTCCTCCTCGAGGCCCCTCCTGCTCCTCGGCCTGCGGGAGCCTCTCCAACGGCTGGGCCAGTGGGGGACTGGGGGGCTGGGGAGGGGCTGGTGCTCTCTCTGCAGACCCCCGAGAGGGAGCCATGCTGCGGCCGACCAGTGACCAGCTCGGGAAGCGCAGGGCCAAGCACAGAGCTGCCCAAGCGGTGGCAAAGCTCTGCACTGTCCACCACGCTCCGCTTGACTCTCCCAGAGGCACGGGAAGAGGCGGGTCCTCAGCTGGTAACAGTTGCCTTGGTCGGCCGTCTCCCCGTGGGGCGGCGCCCTCCCGTGCATTGGCCCCTTTGCCTGCATCTCAGCCCCCGCGGTCTTCCTGGGGCCGATCCTGCTGCTCAGAGACTCCGAGTTTCTCGCCCGAGGACACGCAGCAGCCTGGCAGGCCGTGTGCTTCCCAGGACAGCCAGCCTAGTGGAGGCTGGAGTCTGGCTTGTGCTCTGCAGTCAAGCCAGTAGCCCTGCCTGGAGGAAGGGGCGCCCTACCGAATTCTACTCAGGGCCCCATGCAGCCTGCACGTGGAGCGTCCAATGGCCATGGGCATCAGGACAGAGCTGAAGAGTCCGCTCAGGGCGTCCCCTTCCTCCCCTAAACTGTGCCTCCTGGTCGCAGGTCTGCAGGGCGGGTCCTGGGGGCGGGTCAGGGACACCTGTAGCTCTGAATGAGTAAGCTTTGGACCTGTGCTTCTGGGTGGTATTAGGGGGCTCAGGACTTCCCACCGCAGCCCCATATCCAGGCAGGAACCCCAGGTGTCCCCAGGGCTCTTCTGACCACGCTGGGGCCACCAGGCAGCCAGGGCTGGAAGGGCCAGTGACCCCACCTCTCCCTTCTGGCCCCAGGTTTGGGGCGCATGGGCTCAGTGGCGCCCTCTGGTGGGCCCTGGAGTCGAAGGGTCCTCAGTCTCCTTGCTCATTCACCATCCTGCATGGAGCCCTACTGTGCGCCTTGCCCAGGGTCCAGCAGGGAACAGAGTGGCTATGTCCTGCCCTCAAAAGGTAGGTCACAGTCCAGGGAGACAGTGGGACAGCCAACGGCAGCTGCAATAGGGAGCAGAGGGCCGGGGTGGGGCAGGTACAGGGTGAGGTGCCCCCAGGCCCAGGAGACACAGCCAGGGGATGCACCCCAAACCGCCAGGCCAGAGTCAGCGGTGCTGAGTTGGGGGAAGCAGATGTCCACAGGCGGTGGGTACAGGGGCAGTGGCCTGGGAGGTTTTCGCGAGGAGCCTAGGGACCCCCCGCCCCCGCACTGGAGAGGGGCAGAAGGCTGACATGGGCTGGAGGAAGCTGCTCGGGGAGAGGAAACAGAACCGTCCCTGGCCCAGGGGTCTCGGCGCAGGCCTGTCCTCAGTGGGTCTTGAGAGGCAGACGGAAATAAGACCATGTGGCAGGAGACAGGGACGTGGGGACTCGGGCAGTGATTTGGGGGCAGTGTTCTCCCGAGGTCACTCCGGGCCTCGCGTGTGCTGTGTGAGTGGGTGCCGGCCCTCTGTACAGCGCCCCGAGCTCCACGGCCCCCGGAGGCCTCTCGCGTTCCCCTCTAGCATGTCTGGGGCCGCGGCAGGCTGGCTTCGGTCCAGGACAGACGGAAAGAGCGCGGGACACCCGGGCAAAGCCAAAGGCCCGTGCGTGGGTGGGGGCGGGCTGTTTGCTGTGGTCCAGGAGTGCCGGTTCTCCGGGTCCCCCGGCCCAGTGCTCCGTGAGAAACCGCTGCCTCCCAAACACCAGCCTTGCCCCGGTAGCCCACCTGACCTGGAACCCTGGCTTCAGCATCTTCCCAGTGGTCGGGAGGCTCAGCAGGGGCAGGAGCCCTTTGCGAAGACCTGGCGGGAGTTCACCTGCGCCGTCCAGAGGGTACCTGGGAGCCGGCGCGTCGCTGGGTGTTCCCCTGGCGCACGCGAACGCCGGGATTCCTCGGACCCACGGGTGGAGCCGGACATTCCCTTGTGCTTTTAATTTTTTAATTGTTCGCCGAGGTGTCGAAAGTTCCTGCTCTATAGTGTAAGGAGACGACCTGTAGAAGGAGCCCTGCAGCTACCCCCCCTGAAGCGTGCGTTTGCGGGCAGCAGTCACGGCCCTGTCCAAGTGTCCCTGCCCCAGCGCTCCAGGGGTCCGCGCCCGGCCCGCGGAGATGCGGACCGGCTTCTACCCCGTCCCATCCGGCTTCCCCGGCCTGATGGGGTGGCTCTGAGCGGGGTTTCGGGGGGACTCGACTGCACAGAGTCCACCCCGCCCACTCCCGCCACAAGTCCAGGCTCACAGCTGGCCAGCACCTGGCCCAGGCCCAAGGCAGTGACCCGGACTGACGTGTTTTCAACCAAACAGTTAACACGACTTCCTCTCGAGTCCCCTGAGGCGCCGGACACAAAAGATGCCCTGTCCGGTGCAGCCCGCCGGCCTCACACAGGCGTGGGAAGTGCGACCCTGTGGGCTCCGTCGTCCGTGTCCCAAGGGCCACTGGATCAGCCAGCGGCGTGCCCAAGGCCTTGGTGGCGGTGAGATGGCCTGGCACGCATGCACTGAGCCTGATGAGGGCCAGGCCAACTTTCTGTCGCCCTCGTGAGGGGCCCGGTGGGCAGCCAGCCCCAGGCTGCTTGGCAGAGGTTCCACCGTGACTGTTGTGGACGTCCCGGCCGGGAGCCCGGTCACCAAACCTGGAGACCGCCAGGTAGAAGACAGGCCTGACCTGCTGACATCGACGGGGCAGGTCCCTGACCAGGACGAGAAGGCGCCCGGGGCTGCAACGGCACCGGTGCCGTCTGCGGCTGGCTCGAGAGGCTTCTGTCAGGTTAAGGACTTCTTTGTGATTTTCACGGTTGTTTCTTTTTCGTCAGAAATGTTGAATTTGGCCCAGCACCTGCCCACCGGTATGGAAACCAGCGTGCGTCCTTGCTTTGACAGGACGCAGTGTGATTTGGTGGGAGCGGGCCTCAGGCATTCCCGAAACGAACCCACTTAAGGTGTTCTGCGCGGGAGCTTAAATCTGCCTGCGTCTCCCATGGGGCACTGGCGTCTGTTTGTAAGTGACAGTGGGGCCCTCCGTCGCTCCGAGGCCCGTGGGCAGGCTGTCTCCAGGGCTTTGGAATCTGGGCTTGGCGAACTTCTTAAAGAACTGGGAAGCTCGGCGTCTTTTTCTACGGTCCTACAGATTCGGAAGGGCTGCCTGGGTCTGGCGCCTCGCGTCAATGTTGTGTTTGAATAACATTTTCCACTTTTTTCCAGATTTTCTACTTTTGAAGTCCACGGTTGATAGTTTATGATTTCCCCCCAAATGCCCCAATTCAAAATGTTTCCGTTTTTGAACATACAGTTTTTGCAGGTTAATCTCTCACTTTTTCTCACCTTCTCTCTGCGGTTCTGTGTACTGATGTTTTCTCTGTTTCTTGTAGGTCAGACCCTCCAGCATGTCCCCTCTCTCATTAAACCTGTCTTTCTAAAGGACCAGCTACTGAATTTCCTTATTCATTTTCCTATTTTTCCAAAAAGCAATAAATGCTAGTTCTTAGTAATTATTAATGCATTTAAATTAGTTAACCTTTGGAGAGGTTTTTTTTTTTATGGTTCTTCTTTTTTAAAATGTGTCGATTTGGATAGTTATTTATTTTCTCTCTTTTTTGTTTGTTTAGTAATAACATAATTTTTTTTTTGCTGTCTGACTCCACTCCATTAGTTCTGAAATATACAGCATCACCGTTATTGTTGTCTTAGTAGCCTGTGATGGAATTTTTAAATTCTTGTGTGACCGCAAAATGATGAGTGATCTTTACTTTCTATACATTCAATTTTTTAAATATTTTTTTACAAGCCATGTATTTTTTTAAGAATTTTTTAAACATTTTATTTATGTATTTATCTTTAGGGGGAAAGGGAAGGAGAGAGGGAGAGAGAGAGAGAAATATCAATGTATGGTTGCCTCTCATGCATCCATTGCTGGGAACTGGCCCGCAACCCAGGCACGTGCCCTGACTGGGAATCGAACCCTGATCCTTTGGCTCACAGGCCCGCGCTCAATCCACTGAGCTACACCAGCCAGGGCCATACATTCAATTTTTTAAAAATACATCATTTTCTTACCAATTCTAGTTTTTAACATTGCAGCCAAAGAATATTGACCCACAGTTTCCTGTCTAGGAGCTCACTGCGTCTCTTTTGCTGAAAAGGTGGTTGGTTCCCTGCAGCCTGGAAGCATCACATGTAGCCGCCGAGTCGGGTTGTTAACCTCAGTCTCACGCCCCTTTCATGCTAGTTTCTAAAGGCCCAACCGGGAGAGCTGTCAGTGCCCCGAGAAGGGGTTGTGCCCGTCAGACGTCACAGCTGTGGGCTGCCTGTGTCCCCGGGGGCTGCGGTGCCCCCGCCGTCCCTCCGTCCCATGAACGCGTTCCGCCGGGTGTGGTGCTGGGCCTGCCGCTGCCCCTCCCACTGCCTCTGCCAGATCCGCCTCTTCTTCAGCATTTGCTCACTTCGCCTCTGAGGTGACTGCCGGCGGCCGGGGCGGTGGGACTCTGTCTGCATCCCCCACTGTCCCTGCCCTCTGGGGGTGTGCCATCTTGTCGCCGGGACCGGCAGGGAGTGAGGGTCCCATGGAAGGAAGGGCAGGTTCTCAGGAAGGCCCGTCTGCACAGGAGAGCCCGCTTTCCTGGGGGGGCCAGGTGAGGGGGCAGCATCCAGGACGGGCCCGTTGAAGGATGAGCAGAGGTTGGCCTTGGGAAGATGGTGTCAGGAGCCTTCCATGTAGCAAGTGCAGCGTGTGCAAAGGTCCTGAGGCAGAAACATGGGCCAGTGTGGCTACAATGGAGCCAGGGGGGATGGCGGGGACCTGGTTGAGGGTGGGGGCGACAGGAGGGCTTTTGCATCCAGCACAGGGTAGTGTCGCTGTAGGGGGCGCTGGTGAGGAGATGTGGACAGCGGGCTGGGAGGGGTGAGGGAGGGCAAGGCCAGGGCTGCGCAGGAAGAGCCGTGGATGGCAGACTGGGGGAGGGGAGGAGGGTTGATGGCTGCCCTGCCTCAGCTGGGTGGGGAAAGGAGAAGTGGCCCAGAGACACCAAGGCCCCGGCCCACCCACACTCGGGAGGAAGTGGAAACCGGGGCTAGAAACGTGGGTGCAGCGAGTCAGCACGATGAGTCACTTCTGCTGCTGGGCCTGGAGACGGGGTGGGGGGCAGGAAAGGGGGGGCTCCTGGGGAGGAGGCCCTGGGAGACCCGGATGGGTGAGGGCTCTCCGTGTGTGGGGGCCACCCACTGTGGACAGGACCAGGCTTCTGGTGGGGCTGGGGCTGTCATGGTGTCAGATGTCACAGCCACTGGCCCAGGAGGGGTGGGTGCCAGTCCCCAGGTGGGAAGGTGGAGGGGAAGACTCGGCGCCCCAGGAGGTCCGGGGTGGGGGTGGCCGACAAGGGGAAAGTGTGGGGAAGGGGGGGTCCCTTTGGAGACTGAGGGGAGGTCCCATCTGTGGGCCAAGACCTTTCTGCACGGAGGCCACAGGGACACGTGGGGTGGCCCAGTCGGTGCTGGTGGCGGGGTGAGGAGGGGCAGGGACCGAGGGGTGGGGAAGAACCTGGGGTGCCTGGGATCGGGCACAAAGAGGGGTCCTGCCCTCTGGGCCCGGCCCCACCCTCCTTGCCCCTGGTCCAGGCGCTGTTCCAGGACTGGGCATCTGCCCCGCAGCATCCCGGAGGGACCAAGGAGAGGCCCACTCTACCCAGACAGGGTGACCTGAGAGTCTGGGTCCTTGTCCCTGGCTGGGCGGGGTGGGGGGCCCGAGAGTGCTGGAGGGAAGCCACCGGCCTGCCCAGGTCCTGAGGACATCCCCGGAGCAGGAGTGGTCCTGCTTGCCTTCCAAGTGTGGGCTCAGGGCCCCGCGTGGGCCCTGCACTCTCGCCCTTGGAGGGCCCTGCCCCCAGCCTTGCAGCCGGGAGCACCTCTGCCAGCTGAGCGCCCCAGGCCCCAGGAGAGCCTGCAGCGCTTAGACGCTGAGGGCCGGGAAGGGGTGTCCCCACCGTGGGTGACGCTGCCCTGTCCCTATGACAGGGTTGACCTCGCCCAGCCGGGGCAGGGACAGATGCGGTGAAGGGAGGCAAGCCGTGTGCCGGCTGCCCGCTCCGAGGTGCCACTTCTGCAGGCTCCCGGGAAGCCACGGGAGGACCGCCCGAGGGACTTGGAGCCGCAGGTGGGCTGTCGAGGGGAAGCCTGGCAGGCAGCAGGGGCCGTGGGCCCCTGGAGCCCCGGCATTCAGTGCCGCACCTTGGGGGTGGTGCAGAACAGCCCGTCGGGGCCGGAGGGAAGGTCTGAAAGAGAGGAGCCCTCCACCTCAGCTGCAAATAAAGGCAGCAGCGTCAACGTCCAGTTTGCCACAGGCCTTTCTCCAAACAAGCCATTCCTGTGTCATTATAAAAACAACACGTGCTCACTGTAGAAATCTCGGGAAGTTCCCCCAAAGGGTGGAGAGAGCGAAAGCCCCTCGCAGTGTGCCCCTCGGGCAGGGGTAACCCCTCTAACATTCCCGCGTGTCCCCTCCCCGCCTGGAGCTCTTGGTGCTGAACGCGAAACGTCCACACAGTCCCGTCTCAGTGGCTCTGCTTCCGTCCGGCATTAAAACATAAATATTTCCCACATCTTAAAAATGTCCTCCTACGTATCATTTTAGCAGGTACACGACATGGAGGTTCTTATAAACAATTTCTTCCATCGCTGTCCTGTAGTTTTACCGGTTTTCAGTTACGAATTTGCAAGGAACCTCTCCTTACATTACTTCCGTCTGCATTTCATGTTATTAACTTACGGTAATTCCCAGAAATGGAATCGCTGGGTCCAAGGGGACGCACGGTTTTCAGGGTGTTGATGCGTATTGCCAAACTGCTTTTCAGAAAAAAAATTTAAAAACAAAGTTACCTTCCATGTTTTTTCATTGATTTTTTTAGAGAGAGAAACATCAATTCATCGTTCCACTTATTTACGCATTTACCGATTCATTCTTGCATGTTGTGCCCTGACCAGGAATTGAACCTGCAACCTTGGTGTATCAGGACAATGCTCCAACCAAATGGGCCACGGGGCCAGCGCCTAGTTCATATAGTTCCTATTCTGTTAGTAATGGCGGGAGTGCCTGCCTCATTTCACCAGGGGCACGTCCCCAGGGCTGAGTATTCTTATGTTAAAACGGACTCGGTTAGGATGCTTGCTTCTCTTACTCCTGAAGGTCAGGTTAAACTCTTTTTTCAGATGCTTATTAGCCATTTGTATTTCCAGAAGAACTCTTCACCCAAAGGCATCCTGGGTGTTTCTCCGTGACTCACATCCACCCTTGCCCTACCTCCTCCATCTACCTGACGACGACGACCCCCCCCCATGTCAGTCTGGCGCTTTGGCAGACGCCACAGGCCAGCCTCAGTGGGTCGCTCTCCCCGCCCCCAGCAGGTGTTTAAAGCTGCTGGACGTCACCAGGTTGTGAATTGTCCCAGGGAGACGGAGGCCAGTAATGGTCAGATAAAGGGAACCGAAACCCCAGGTGGCTTGTCCTCCAGACGGGGGCCTAGACACACTCTCCCTGGTCGACGCTGGCAAGTCCCTAAAATGAGAAGTGTGTCCTTCCTGAGCCGCACACCAGCCGTCGGGAGGAGGCAGTAAGGAAACGCCCACCTAGTGGGCACCTGCTGCATGTCGGGCCCTTGGTGCGCCAGCAACCCCGTCAGCTGGGTGCCCAAGTCCCCCTGTGGATGTGAGGAGACCGGGGCTCCGACAGGTGAGAGGAGGCGCCCAGCATCACGCAGGGTAAGAGGCAGACCTGGGATGTGAACCCAGGTCCCTGGGGTGGCAGGGCCCAGGCCCGGATTCTCCACATCAGGGGCAGCCAGAGCCAGCTGGGGGACGACAGCAACCACGCGAGTCCCCAGGGCCCGTGGGCGGCGGCGGACACCCTCTCATCCAAAGCGAGCAACAGCCAGGGCTCGGGCCCTGGACGGCCGGGAAACACCCGCCACTGTGGTCCGGAACATTCCCAGCAAAGCCTGCTTAAGGCCCAGAATAGAAAGTTCCGGCCAAAAAGGGTGCCGACTCGGTCCCCTGAGAGCGGGAGAGAGGGGTTAACCAGAACACTCTCCATGGGGACTTGGGGACTTGGGGCCTTTGAACAGAAGACTCCAGGCTCTGCCAGGATCCCTTCACCGCCCTCTTGCCGACAGAGCTCGGGAGTTTACCCAAAGTTTCAGCTGTCAGGTCTGTGTAAATAAACAGACGAAGAGGCCCCATGGCTCACTGCGGCTATTTTTAGTTGGGGTGGCTTTGCACTCCTGAGGGATAGCATTTCAGGGAGGGAGGGCCTGATCCCGGAATAGCCCCCGCAGAGCAGGCTGTGCCTCCGAGGGGCCTCGGCCTGGGGTCTGTGGGGTCACGGCTTCCTGGGCGGGGGGGCCGCTCGCTTCCAGAGACGGCAACAGCTCCTTCCAGGGACATCCCCGCTCCGCGCCTCCAGCACAGAGGATGGGGAACAGCGTGTACAATTGACTCCCTGGGTCTGCAGAGCACCCCACATGCCCGCGGGGTTGGTGGGTCTGAGGCCCGGAGCAGACAGTCACGCAAACCAGCGTGTGTGAGGCGCAGCCATGCGGCTGCCCGGCCGCCCCGCAAAGGGCTGGACTTCATCTTTTTACCGCACCCCACACGATGTTCCCTTACTGGGTGCCGGGCGCGGGACGTGAACTCTCTCGCTGTTTCTGACAGCGAGACCCGCCTGTCAGGGCTTCTGTGGTTTTGCCCCTTTCCACCTGAAACATGAGTCCCTGTGCCCTGGGGAAAACCACACACCCAGGGGGTGTGGGTGCTGCACCCCATCCCCCTCCCACGCTTGTTCTCTTCACCCTTCACCGGAGGCCTGGCGCGCCCTGTGCCCTTGGGGTGGTGACCCAGAGAGCAGCCAGGCAGACGAAACAGAACCCAGCGACTCAGAGACCATCGGGCAGCGGCTGGGGGATGACAGAGGCCTTTGAAAGCCCCCCTGGGTGTCTCCCACGTTGACCTTCGGCTCCTGCTCCATTTAGTCACTTTCTAGATTAAAAATGCGGAAAAGTATTTTTTAAATATCTTCATTTTTACCATTTACAGAGCTCTTCATTTCTTTGTGTGGGTCCAAAATTCTTTCTATTCTATTCTTTAAAAAAAAAAATTATTTCTTTTTACAGAGGGGAAGGGAGGGAGAGAAACATCAATGTGTGGTTGCCTCTCACACGCCCCCTACTGGGGACCTGGTCTGCAACCCAGGCATGTGCCTTGACTGGGAATCAAACCAGTGAACCTCTGGTTCGCAGGCTGGCACTCAAGCCACTGAGCCACACCAGCCAGGCTACCAGCCAGTTCTATTCTTTTCACTGAAGAACTTTAACATTTCTTATAGCACAATGAATTCTCCCAGCTCTGCTTTCTCTGAAAAGGTCTTTATTTCAACCTCATATGTGGAAGATATTTTTTGCCAGGTACAGGATTCTGGGCAGACAGTTTGTTCCCCCATTGCTCCCACCAATACTTTAAAGATGCCCTCCATCGTCTCTGAGCTCGCATAGCCGCTGGCGGGAAGTCAGCTGTAACAAGTGCGGCTGTTCCCCGGAAGTGTCTTGTCTGACTCCTAGATTTCTTTATCTTTGGTTTTCAGAGTTTGGCTCTGACATGCCTATGTGGATGTTCCTTGTTACTGTTGCTTCGGCTTTTTGTCCTGCTTGGGGTACTCTGACCTTCTTGGGTTTGTGAATTGATGTGTCGTTATTTTGGGAAAACTCTCAGTCATTATCTCTTCAAATAGTTCTTCTCCCCTGTTCCCTCTTCTCCTTCTGGGACTCAGGTTACAAGCTGGAGTTGACATTGTTGAGAGTGTTGTCAATTTATCACAGCTCTTTTCTCCTAGTGTTCCAGTTGGAGTCATTTCTACCCATCTGTCTTCAACATCACTAATTCATTCCTGAGAATGGACTGAGGATTTGCCCCCTGCTGAGGGCATGTTGCCCCAGCTCATGTCTGAAGATGCTGGGCTGCTCCCCACTAGTCCGCCTTCAGTGTGGCATCCCAGCTGCTGGGTCTCAAGAGCAGAGAGGCTGTCCCTTAGCCCCAGCTCACCTTCTAGGGTCTGGAAACTGCAGGATATCTGGGGACCCCCCACGGGAGCCACCCAGGACCTTCCTCTCCTAGACTCAGGGCCACTGCCCGGGGCCGGGGCTTCAGGAGATGCTGGAGGCAGGGGGACAGGGTGGAGAGCCCCCGGCTCCGGTCCCACCTCAGTCCCCTGCCTGCTCAGGGACTGATGGCCTTCTTTCCTGCCGGCAGGAGCTACGGTGAGCTCTCGGACTGCACCAAGCACGTGATGGAAAAGCTGGGCTGCTTCTGGCCGAACGCAGCGGTGGACACGTTCTTCGTCGCCGTGCACCAGCACTACTTCCGGGGCTGCCCGGTGTCCGGCAGGGCCGTGCAGGACCCACCCGGCAGCATCCTCTGCCCCCTGATCGTGGTGCCCATCCTGGTGACCCTGCTGGTGACGGGACTGGTGGTCTGGAGAAGCCAGCGCACGGAAGGCGTCGTGTAGGCCGCAGCCCAGGAGCTGCCCTACACACGGAGGCTGTGGGCTGGTGGGGAGGCCGGTGGCTCGGGGCCTGGCCTGGGTGGGGAGGGCGTGCTGGGGCCCAAGGGCTGCGCAGCCCCAATTTCCCTCCTTCTCCCCGAGACCAGCCGATGGGATTTCGGAGTCTGGGTGGTGCGGGCACGGACTGGCGGGAGGTGTGGGCTGCCCTAGCAAGGGGACCGGGTGCTGGGGGAGTGGGGCGGGCCTGCCACTATTTCTGGGAGGGTTTCACCGTGTTCGTAGGCCACCGTCGGCTCTGCTCCCACCTCCGGCCAGACTGCGGATGAGTGGTTTGTGATTAAAAGGATGTCCTTGAATTTGGGAAGCGTCCTTATTTCTGGGTGCAGCTCACAGGCAGCAGAAGTGGGGGAGAAGCACCAGAGCCTCCAGACGCCATGTTTCTCTGACGGGTGTTGTGGGTGGACCTTCGCGGGGGGACAACGGTGGCGGGGCCTGTGTGTGCACTGAAGGCGTTCCTGCAGGACTCCGAGGCCCCGCCCACCCCGCCACCGTGTCTGCAGTCCACAGACATGATGGGGCCAGGTTTGCTCAGTTTTGCTGAGCCCCCCACACCCCAAAGGATGCCTCCCAGCCCTCAGGCCCAGGCCCCCGCCTCCACTCTGTCCCCTAGGGTTTCATCCACTATTTCCCCTGCAGGTCAGTGCACCCCCCACTCCTACCCAGCACTGCTTCCCCACTCATGATTCTTCCACGCCCCACGTGTAGGCAGGGTTCTAGAACGTTCTGGATCCCTGAAGGGAGCTCCCACCCTGTCCCTCCCAGAGGTCCTCTAAGCTGAGACCACCCCCCTGAGGTCCCTCCAGCGCCTCCCAGCCCAGGACCTGCCTCTTCTCACCCCCAGCATCAGCCTCTACCTCCACCCCGGACAGTCCGCCAAGGCCTTGACCATATTTTGCCGTGTATAATGCGCTCCTGCGTAGAGTGTGTGCCCATGGTTTTGGCCCAAACTTTCAGGAAAAAAAACATTTGTTTCGATTTTTTTTTGAAGATTGTATTTATTTCGCCCTGGCTGGTGTAGCTCAGTGGATTGATCGCGGTTCAATTCCCAGTCAGGGCACATGCCTGGGTTGCAGGCCAGTTCCCCGCAAGGGATGCATGAGAGGCAACCATACATTTATATTTTTCTCCCTCTCTCCCTCTCTCCTTCCCTTCCCCTCTAAAGATAAATAAATAAAATGTTAAAAAAAATTGTATTTATTTATTTTCAGAGAGAGGGGAAGGAAAGGAGAAAGAGAGGGAGAGAAACATCAGTGTGTGGTTGCCTCTCTAGCACCCCCCACTGGGGAACTGGCCCTCAACCCAGACATATGCCCTGACTGGGAATCGAACCAGTGACCCTTTGGTTCTCAGGCTGGTGCTCAATCCGCTGAGCCACACCAGCCAGGGCTCGTTTTAATTTTTCAATCCAATGTTTATTTATTTATTTATTTATATTTAGAAACAAAACTGATAATCACGTTCTAGGGTGTTACTTTGCAAACAGACATTGTTACTGCTTTCTAGAGTTAAATTTTAATGCATAAGCATAAATAAAAGAATTAAAAACATTTTATCTAGATCCAGGATTAGTACTACCCATGTAAAATGCACGTCCTTATTTATCCCTCAAAACTTTGGGCAAAAAAGTGTGCATTGTACACGGCAAAATTCAGTAACCCATTCCGGACTATTCCACACCGGCACACCACAGCCACCAGGGGGCCCCGCCCCGCCCCACTCAGGTCAGCAAGGCACCCAGGTGGGCCCACTGCGCTGAAGCCTCAGGGAGCGCGGGTTTCCCGTCCTCACTGCGGGACCTGCCCTCACCGGTGGGAAACTCTGCCCGAGACCTGGAAGGAACCGGGATGACTCTCCCGGGTTATCCCTGCTTCTGCCCAGGAAGCTGATGGCACAGGTGAGCCACGGTTTGGTCTCCAGGATGCACCTGGCGGAGGAAGCTGCTTCTGGCTAAGGCCTCAGCGTCCTGAGTCTTGGGGACGAGGGAGGTTTCGGGAGCGGGAGGTGGCAGGAAGCAGCTAGGGGACCTCACACTGGCCCCTGAGGACAAAGGTGCCCCCAGGTAAAGGCAGCCCCAACCTGGCCAGGCTGGTCCTTCCTCCTGTAATTAGCTGTGCCTGCGGGGGCGGAGGCCATGGCTTCCTCAGCCTGCGGGCCCTGCTCCCTTCGAGGCTGCTTCCTGGTCATGTCGGCGAATCCCTCTGCTCAGGCCCTGACTCCAGGGCAGCCCCATCTCCCGGATCCCCACCGGCAGTGCGGGCCCCACGTGGGTCTGCGGGGCCACAGGGCCTCACCCAGGGCTGAGCTAGGAGTCCGTGCAGAATCAGCTCCGGGGTCACAGCCGATTCCAGCCCCGGCCCCTACCTCACCCTGGGCTGGCGCCGGGGGTTGTGTGTGCGCGCAGACTGTTGTGGGGAGGGAGGCATGCGGTGTCGGTATTGGTAGGGTGATTGCAACTCTACTGTAAGTGAACGTACAAGTAAACACAAGCCACTTTCTTAGACAATGCGAAGTATCAGTTTCCTAGGGCCGTGGTAGCGAGTTGGACAAACCGTTCCCTCCGTTCCTAGAAGCAGGAGGTCCGCGGACTGGGCCGGGCTCTCTCCGGGGCCCGCGGGAGGCCAGGCCGCCTCCACCCACCCCGGGTCCGCGGTCCTTGCTGTCCCTTGGCTCGTAGCTGCAGCGCAGAGGGTCTTCTCTCCGTGTCCCTCCGTCCCCTCTCCTTATAAGGACACCCGCCCTGGTGGATTGAGAGCCCACCCTCCTCCAGTGGGACCTCACTGCAACTGAACCAATTCCATCTGTGAAGACCCTGTTTCCAAAGACGGTCCCGTCTGAGCGCCCCGGTGAGCAGGAGTTTGGGCGACGCGGTTCCCTGCCGTACGCAAGAGCTGGCAACGCCTCGGTACTGCCCTCTGCCGTCCGTGAGACGGACAGCGCGGGAGCGGCAGGTGGCAAAGCCAGCCCATGGGGACAGAATGCGGCCACGCGGCCTAGACCTCTGAGACAACCGCCCTGTCCCTGTGCTGGGGGGCGGGCCACCGCTCTCCCTCACAGCTGCAGGTCCTCCTTTCAAAGCCCAGCACTGGGCCGGCATGTGCACACACGTGTGCATGGGTGTCCACATGTGTGTGCATGTGCTAAGTGGAGGCCTCCGGTGGCCCTGTCCGGGCCCCTCGCCTGGTCCGCCCCCGCCACCCCCAGTGGCCGCTGCTCCCAGCCGGCCTGAGGGGGTCGGCTGGGCTTTCCGAGGAGCCCAAGTCTCTCAGAGAACCCACCCTGAGAACTGCCCCTGTGCTCGCTGTGAGCGGGGTTTTTCCCCAGAGGAAGTGCGGGCAGGGAGCAAGAGGGGCGCCAAGTGTCTGACTGGTGGATGAGCTCCGGCCAAGATCACAGGGAATGACGCCAGACGCCCGGGCTGCCTCAGAGGCTCAGAAAGCAGAGGCCGAGGTCAGCCCAGGAGCAGCAGGGTCCTCCGAGGGGTGGGGTGGGGTGGGGACAGGGTGGGGGGGGCGCTGCCGGCTTCCTGCTGAGGGTCACTGCTCAGACCCAGGGTGACCGCCTGTGCTCTGCCCGCCCTTCCCCGCCTCCCCCCCGAGTCCATCCTGGAAGCTCCCTGGAGGATAAAAGAGGGGCCATTGTGGATCAGATCGGTCACAACCACCTGCCCTGTCCCCAGTCCTTTCCAACAAGACTCGAAGCCTGTGAGCACCGCCCCACAGTGCCCGCCTGAGCAGGGGGCCCCGGCAGGTACAAGCAGTACGCTTCCGTGGCCTTGTCTGAACGCCCGGGGACAGGGGCCCACAGGGACAGCTGGGGTTCGCTGGGCTGGCTGGGGAAGCTAACGACGGTTTTCATTTGGAAAATGAGGTTGGCCAGCTTCAGTTGTGCCCCGAGCTGGAAAGCAGCCCCTTCTCTAGAGCTTTGTCAGGGAAGGAAAAAAAAATCTGTTAGAAGTCGAAGAACCCAGAAAGCGACGAGGGAAAAGGACTCAGGAAGGAGGACCGGCCAAGGACGTGTTGTCCCGAAGTTGTCCTGCTAAGGACCTCCCGGGGAGCAGTGCGCTGGAGATGGGGCCTCCGTGAGCCAAGATGCGGCCCTGAACGGAACTCATCTTCACGGAAAGGGCGCGTCCCCACTGGGTCACAGCGGGGGAGGCGGCACCTGGGAAGGAGGGCACCGGAAGCCAGCGGGGGCTGCGGCTGGGCCGGGAGTTCCTTCCCCGGGCGGGAAAAGCCAGAGACAAAGACTTGGAGAAGCGGCTTCCTCTCCATCGGCAAAGTTGAACACCAGCGCCATCCTCACCTCACGGGGACAAGTTAGAAGTGTGCCCCCAAGTCTGCACGCCCTTGCTCCCGGGAACGTCCCTCCTAGGACCCCGCCCCAGGACACAAGTAGAGAGGGACCGCAGGGCTGGTGTGCAGGACGCGGGGCCAGGGTCACTTCCCCGGGCGCAGGATGGGAACGCGTTCACGCCCACACAGGACTGTCCCGCCGACGGAACCCGGATGGCGGGGCCCAGTGCCCTGAAGTGAAGTGTGTGGGCATTTTTCTTCATGTTAGAAAGTTAATTACGCGTGAGTGTGTGTGTGAGTGTGCATGCAGGGGCCCCAGGCCATACCCAACCGGGGGAAGACCAGGCAATGTGACTCCGAGAAGCGACACCAGCTCGCCACCGTGTGGACCTTGCTGCCGTGTCACCATGGTGGGGACGTCACCTCCCAGTCACAAAGGCCCTGGGACCCCGTGGTGACGAGGCCCGGTGCCTGACTCGACCCCTTTCCCGCTGTGTGACCTGAGGCAGCTTGTTCATGCCCCGTAATTTGCCAGCCTGGAGTGGACAGCCTAGCGTCAGTCATCTTCCCTGTCCCCGGGACGGGGCGGTGTCCAGGCTCCGGTGAGGGGCTCCTCGCCAGGGGACCCCGTGTTCGGAGGGTGGGGAGGGAGGTGGGGTGTGGCGGGGACCGGGCAGGGGCCGGGGGCTCTGAGATGGTGACCGGAAAGTGCCCGAAGACGCTCCCTCCTGCGAACAGAACAAAGCCAGGACCGGCGGCACTTTTCCAGGCTATTTCAGAGGCAAACTTGGGTCTTGCTTTGGTTTCTTCTTCCTGGGATGGTGCTCAGATGGGCCATGAGGTTTCCCGTCCTTGCTCGGGTTCCGTAAATGTGCCGTGGGGACAGAGGGCACGAGGTTGAGGGCACCTCGAACCCCAGTTCCCTCTCTGTCCCGGGAAATCATCCCTCCCGCTAACCCTGCTGCACCCACCATCCCAGGCTGAGGACGGCCACCCCGGGGTGCTCTCCCTCAGCCCTGCTCCTCTGCCCACAGATACATGTGCGCCCAGGAGCCGGGGCCCTTTGCTCCCTGAGTTTCCAGGGTGGGCGGCAGGTGGGGTGCCTGTGGGTGGGCCACACAAGGCCACTCAGGTCCACTCTGGCTCCCTCTCCACGTTCACGGGGCATCGAGCTGTAGTGCGGAGGCTGCGGCACCAAACCGCCCGAGCTCGGGTGCCACCCAGCTCTCTGCCCAGGGACAGCGGCAAGGCAGGTCACGGGGCACCTCCGGCCTCAGTTCCCTCACTTGAGCGGAGGCAACCGTGGGGACCTCAGGGGGTGGGTTTCTGCAGCGCGGGGTGGGGGGCCCTGGCAGCGGTGGGCGTGGGAGAACGTGCATGCCTGGGGACCTGCCTCTGCCCGGCAGTGTGGCCCCCAGGCCCCAGGACAGCAGGCGAGGCGAGGAACCCTGAGATGATGACAGTGAGCATTCCAGGGGCGACACGGGGGGTTCCCTCCGACTCCCCGGGCCCGTCTCGTTCCGCACAGAGCAGAGCCGTCTGGGCCTGGGTCGCGTAACAAACACCGCAGGCTGGGGTGACAGAAATGGGCTGTCTCGCGGTCCTGGAGGCTGGCAGTGCAAGAGCGGGGTGCTCTTCGGAGGCCCCTCTCCTTGGCGTGGACACAGCCGCCTTTTCCCCCTCATCCTCACGCAGCGACCCTCTGCGTGTGTCCGTGTCCTAATCGCTTCCCGTGAAGACACCAGTCCTGTGGGCTGAGGGCCACCCCAGCAGCCTCAACGACCTCTGTAAAGGTCCCAAAGGCAGCCACCTTCCGAGGGACTCGGGGTTGGGGCGTCAACACACGGATGAGCGGAAGGGGTGCGCACAGCTCAGCCCTCACCCGAGCCCACCTCCCCCAACATTGAACTCCACCCAGTGGCCGTGGGCTTGGCCAGCCGCCACGTGAAGCTGCGCTGGAACCCAAGGCCTCCACGCACCGTGAAAGCCGGTGGGGAGGGCCGTGCAGCCGGGCGATCGCCACAGAACGTCTCAGACTGCACAGAGCCCTGCTGGGGGACGCATCACAGGTTCCCGTCGTGGGGCACCAGACTGGGGGGGGGGGGCGCAGGAAGACCTTCGTCCCCATTTCCGAGGGGCGTTGGTGGGCAGGCTTTGCATCTGGTCTCGGGTTTTGAAAAATGGGCGGTTCCCTTCTCCCCTGGTGCCAGTATTCCTTCTTCCTCCTTTTCCCTTTTCTTCCTCTTTTGGTCCAGAAAGGGAACAAAGAAATGCAGGGCTAAGGAAAGAGGAAGGGAAACTTTTTTTTTTTTTTTTTTTTCAATGCACAGCGGGGAAAGGTGGTGAGGGAGGCTGGCCTGGGCCTGTGTCCTGGGGCTGCAACCCCCAGCCACCTGCAGGGCGCCAGGCCCGGGTGGGGGTGGGGGGGACGAGGAAGGAGTGAAGGGCACCGAGCTGCCACCAAAAGGTACTCACTCACCTCACCCCTTGCTCTCAGCCTTCATCAGCCGGGAGGCTACACCATTGTCCATTTTGCAGATAAGGAGACGGAGGCACAGAGAGGTGACACCCCAAGCCCAGGTGTCCTCCAGGTGGGTGCTGGAGTCAGGGTATGAAGCCAGGCCTCTCCTCCCTCCAGACCCGGTTATGCGGCTCACCTGTGCCGCCCCTGGGGTCCAGCAGAGTGGGGAACAGTCCAGAGCTGGGGTTCGAGGAGGGAGCTGCGGTCGCCTCCTGCCACGTGCGCAAGTTTAAGCGGGCTTCCCTCTGCAGGGCGCCTGCCACTTCCTGCCTAAGCGCTCCTGGGCCACCTCCGCCCCCAGGCGGTGCCCCCGCACAGCAGCCTCACTAGGACAGACGCTTTTTGGAAGCCATGAGATGGGGCCCAACTCCGGGAGCCCCCGCCCAGGCCGCTGCAGCCCGGCGAGGTGCCCCAGCTCTCCTCAGCCGAGCAGGGGTGAGCTCTTGATTCTCCCACCCCACCTCTGCCTGGAGCGGAGCAAGACTCCTGTCCGTAAGGCCCACACGGTCCTCGTGAGCCTCGCTCGGGCCCCTCAGCCTCCTCTGCCCACAGGGAGGCAGAGAGCTGGCCCCTACCAGCACAGGCTGTGCTTAACCTTTGGGGACACGGGTGACATGTCCAAGGGAGGAATTTGCATGCATCCCGGAGGTAAGGCTCAGTCCCCCACCCAGCACCCAGGGGCCGCCGCCCCCAGGGTCCTCCCACCGCCCCCCAGGGTCCTCCCACCGCCCCCCAGGGTCCTCCCACAGCCCCCCACCGCCCTCCCTGTCTCGCTCAGCTCCCAACCGCTAAGGGCCGCAGCCCCACACGCTAACCCAAGCTGTCCTGTGCCCTTCCAGGCCTTTCTTTTTGCTCAACTCTCCAGTTTGCAATTTTTAAAAATGATTTCCAAAACTGGTATCAATAGGACAGTGAATTCCTGTTGATGGGTTTAGGAGGGAGACTTGCTCACTTCCTGCCTCGGGATTTTCAAAAGATAAGGGCTTTCTAGTTTTCCCGTCCTGGCGGCAGAGACTGCGCGCCGCCGGAACAGGCTTTGTGGACCAGGAAACGGCTGGACGGACCCCCACCGAGGCTGCTCCCTGTGCCTGGCGTGGCTTTCCTGCCCCCTCGCCTCGGCCTGGAGCACACCCGGCCGCCACCAACTAGGTCCAAACTTGGCTCCCTGGAGGGCAGGGGAATCTAGGAAGAAACCGGGTGCCGCTCAGCCAGCGCCCGGCCCTCTGCCCGGGGCCAGAGGACCCGGGGCGAAACCCGGTGCAGAGCGCTCGGCCGTCCGCTAGGGGCGCAGGCGAGTCAAGGGCCGCGTGGCGACGACCCACGGCGCGAGCGACCGTGCCGGCCACCTGCCCGCCCGTCCTGCCCTCAGTAACTCAACCCCCTCCCTCCCCACGAAAGGCGCGCTCGCGTGCGCAGTGCAGGGAGGCCAGGGGAGCTCCTAGCGCCTGAAACGGTGCCCGGCGCACAGTAGGTGCTCAGCAGCCTTTGTTGAACTGACTCATTCACAGCGGTGACCTGCAGCCTCCCCGGCCAGCCGGCCAGCCGTCGGTGGGCAGGCATTTAACCCGCCCGCGGCCTCCGTCGGGCTCCCACCGCCGCGCCCAACGCCATTTCAAAGTAACCTCTTTCGGTGTAGAAGTAACTGTAGGAAATACGGGCACAAACGAAACTAAGTAAGTGAAAAGCCTCCCTTCTCACCCTTCGGGTAACTTTTACTGCGGGCTTCGGCGTGCGGTCTCCAAACGGGTGGAAGGGGTGGTGGCCGCGAACAGGCCCGGGCTTCTTTTGGGGTCAGTGATGGAAATGTGCTAGGATTCCACAGTGGTGAGGCCTGCGCACGATGGGATATACTAAAAACAGCTGAATTGGGTGCTTTAAAGTGGTGAATTTTATGTTAAATGAATTATATGTCATTTTTTTAAATGTTTATCCTCATCCAAGGACATCCTGTCCTCGATTTTTAGAGAGAGAGGAAGGGAGAGAGGGAAACGCACCTCATCAATGCGAGAGAGAGAAAGAGAGAGAGAGAGAGAGAGAGAGGTATGGACTGATTGTCTCCTTTCTAGGATTGTACTGGCCCCGACCAGAGGTCAAACCTGCAACCCAGGCATGTGCTCTGACCAGGAATCCAACCCACAGCTTTCCAGTTACGGGGCGACACTCGAACCCACTGAGCCACACTGGCTAGGGCTGTATGTCGGCTTTTTAATTTGAAAAAACAAAGACAACTAACGGTATAATAAAAGTAAACACCACCGTAGAGAAACCCAGCAAACCCCAGCTCAGCCAGATGATCAAGGTTAACATCATTGCTGATAAATAATGATGATAATATTTATTCTTTGTAAAATGCTCACCCAAGGATATATTTACTGATGGGGGGAGAGAGAGAGAGAGACATCAGTGAGCTGCCTCCCGTACGCACCCCGACTGAAGACTGAACCCACAACCAAGGTCTGTGCCCTGAGCAGGGATCGAACCTGCAGCCTTTCGGTGCTCAGGACAACGCTCCCGCCCCCTGAGCCACTGGGCCGGGCCAATACGTATTCTTAATATGATGCGTCGAGAATGGTACTTTCCCTCTGTGGTCTTCCTTCCAAAAAACCACACCCTCTGTCTAAGCGTGATAAAAACATCAAACCAATTCAACCTGAGGGACATTCTACTTACGAAACACACCACCAGCCGTCCTCAAAACTGTGTATGTCATCGCAAACAACCTGCAGAGTCTGGAGAACGGTCCCAGCCCAGAAGAGCCTCAGGGACATGGCGACCAAACGTCACGTGCTGTCCTGGATGGAACCCCGCACATAAAAAGGGCATTCGGAGAAACCCAGGGACGGCTGAATAAAGTACAGACATGGGTTAGGAACAGTGTGTATCCGTATTGGCTCCTGATTGTAACGAATGTGCCAAACACTACAATGTAGCACATTAATAATAGGGTGAGTCGCGGGGTAGCGTGTGCGTGGGACTCTCTGAGCTCTCTTTGCAGCTGTCTGTAAATCTGAAACTGTTCTAAAACTTAAAACGCTTATTTTTAAAAAGATAAAAGCCGTGGCCGCCCCTCTCCCACCAGCCTCTGTGAGTCGGCGTCTCTGTAGATTGTCGGATGAAGACAGCGGACCCCGCAAGTCAGATGCAATGCTACAGGGGTGGCAGTGGGGGCGGTTCCGGGAAGGGGGGGCATGGGGGCAGGGGGTGACACACATCAAAGGCTCTGGAGAGATGCTGTCGAACACCGATCAGGAGGTAGGTTTGCGCAAAGGATCCTTGTTCTTGGAGGGGGTCACCAGACGGGGCAGGATGTCACAGCGAGCAGCCTGTCCTCCTGGCTGCTGAGCCCACCATCAGTACGGGCAGGTGGCACAGCCCCAGGGAAATGGCGGGTCCTGGTCCCTGGCCCTGAGTGTGGAGCTCAGCCTGGGACAGAGTGGCAGCCTCCGTCCCTTGAAACCACCCTGGGCTCTCCATAGGGGGGATGAGTGGGGACACCAGGGCCCCAAATCCCCGAAGCTAAAGGGTGGCTTGAAGAACGGAGACCTCGCTCTGAATGCAGGCCTTCTCTGGCCCTCCCGGGGGGTGGGGACTCTGCGGTTGCAGGTGCGCCCACACCTGGGGCAGGGGAGGGGCTGCTGGACAGGGTGTGTTGGGCCTGGGGAGACGGGCAGGCCGGATGCGCAGGCCAGGAGCAGAGCATCATTTGCAAGTAGCAAGCAGACCTTTCTCCGTCTGGAAGGGAGAAAATTCGCTCTCAGGCAGCCTGCTTCTGTGCTTTGGGGAACCCACACGCGCCAGCCTTCAGTTACAAACCATCGACGCTGTACCTGCTGTTCTCCCTCCGGCAAACCAGGATTTCAGCCCGGCCCGCAGGACCCTCCCGGGTTGTGGCCGCGCCGGGGGGCCGCATCTGAGGTCGCTGGCTCTCCCCTCTCAGGCGAGGGTCCGTGGCTTTGGCTGTGTGTAAACTGAGACAATCTTGACCTTGAACAGCGGCTTGTTCTGGAGGATCATTTGCGAGTTCTGTGGATGGGGCGAGGCAGGGCGCCCACGCCTGCCCCTGCGTTGGACGGCCACGCCGCCCCCGGGAAGAACAGGGCAGGCGTGTGAGTGCTGCCGTGGACCGGCCTTCGCAGCATTCTGTTAAGTGGGCAGCACCTCGCAAGGTGATCCCATCTGTCCGCTGAAACTTTCTGGAAGGTCCAGCCGGAAACGTGACGGTGAGGCCGGGGCCTGGGGAGGAGGCGCCCGTGTCCCCTCCCCCTGCCCGGCTCTGCGCGGCTCTGCCAGGTCCCACCCACACGCAAGGGAAGGGCACTGTGGATTACAAGGTGCAAACTTGGGGCCACCCGAGGGTCTGTCTGCCATACCCGCTGTGAGGAGATTTTGGGGCCACCCCTGGCGGGCCCACGGGAAAGAGCTGTGGGGGCACCCCCGCCTGCACCCGGCAGCACACTGACCAGCGCGTATGGGAGGGCACCGCCTGAGCCTGCAGCCCGGTGGTGGGAGTTCTTAGCCCTCACCTGGGTCCCACTCGGCTCCAAACCAGCAAATCCTAAAAGCAGGAGCCAGAAGAAGCAAACTGTGTCCCAGAACAAAGGTCAAGGCTGTTCGTAGGGA
Organism: Anoura caudifer; assembly: GCA_004027475.1. Classification (NCBI taxonomy): domain Eukaryota; kingdom Metazoa; phylum Chordata; class Mammalia; order Chiroptera; family Phyllostomidae; genus Anoura; species Anoura caudifer. The sequence goes on from PVKU01009198.1 coordinate 59,484, forward strand.
TCCAGAGGAGCCGCCACTTGACCTGGTAAAATTCACAATGTTGGGCATCCAAGCGACAATCGCCAGGTATGCAAAGAAACAGGGACATTTGACCCAGAACAAGGACGGAAACCCATCGACTGGAACTGATGGAGAGTTGACACAGATGTTAGAGTGAGTAGACAAGAGTATTTGGAAAGTTGTTATTCCTGATGCCCGTGGTAAACTGATCACCACTCAGCTCCAAGTTCACCCTGGAACGCCTGCTCTGTGTCTTGGAGGGAATTCCTGCCAGCCCTTCCCCTCCCGGGGGTGCAGTGTTAAGCCTTCCCAGCAGAGGGCACCATGGACACACATCCAGAGGGAGGGCTCTCTTATCCAGCTGTGGTGCAGGGATCAGGGGTCGGTGTGAGGACACCGGGTAGTGCTCTGCCCCCCGCCTGCAGCCTTGCAGTCTGGTCTGGCGGTGACTGCCCTGCAGGCCTTAACACTCCCACCACACGCTCGGAGTCTGTCTGTCGCCCGCACCGGCACCATGTTGCTTCCGCTCACCTGCACCCATCTGCACCCACCTGCACCCTGGAGGATCGTCGCCAGGCCCTTGTTCCCCTGGTCTCCCCACAAGGCTGGGCACTGGAAGCCAGCGGCCTGGAGCATGGTTCCCTGCTGGCTCGGTGGCTGCAGACCCGGCCAGGATAAACCAGCGAACTCGTCTGCTGTGCAGTGAGCTGCACCTGCGAGTTCTCCGGGCCCCAGGGGCGCCAGGCTTGGGGCGGGGTCCCCTTCCAAGTGCGACCTTCCTCGGGCCCCCCTCTTGGTCCTAGGGCAGCATACAGAGCTCTGCCGTGATTCAGAATCACTCTTACTGGAATCCATTCACCCTGCGTGCTGAATCTCCCCGGTGTCTCTTTGCTTGTTGGTGTCAGGCTGGCCTCAGTTAGCACAACGACAGAGGCCTCCGGGGCAGAGTCTGCAGCACATCATCTGTTCACGGTGTTGTGTGCTCAGCGCCCCAAGTTAAGTCTCCCTCCATCACCATCTACCTGACCGCTTTGCTCCCTACGAGCCCCTCCCATCCCGGTGCCTGTGTCAGTAAGTGTGTGTGCGTGTTTCTCGTTTGCTCCTTCCTGGCTTTCAGTTCATATCCCACGTGCAAGTGAAACCGCACGGTTCCTGACTTTTCCCCCTAACTCACTTTGCTTAGCGCGATATTCTCCGGATCCACCCATGTGGTTGCCAACGGCACTATTTCATCCTTCCTTATGGCTGAGTTGTAGTCCTGCGTGTGTGTGTGTGTGTGTGTGCGTGTGTGATCTCACATCTTCTTTATCCAATCGCCCATTGAACGACCCTTCCGTCTTGAACGTGTCCCAGCCCCCGGAAACACCGCTGCAGTGGACGGAGGGGTGCGTGCATCTTTAGGAGTCGATGTTCTCCGGTGTTTTGGACAGAAGCCCAGGAGAGGGGTTGCTGGACCCTAGGGCAACTCTATCCTTAATTTTCGGAGGAAGCGCCGTACCGCTTTCCCCAGAGGCTGCACCAGTTTACGTGCCCCCCCCCCCCCCCCCCCCCCCCCCCCCCCCCCCCCCCCCCCCCCCCCCCCCCCCCCCCCCCCCCCCCCCGCGGTGAACGAGCTTCCCTTTTCTCCACACCCTCTCCAGCGCTGCTCCTGCTGACCTGTCTCCGTGACGACAGCCATCTGACAGGGGCCGGTGGAAGTTCACTGTAGCTTCGATTTGCATTTCCCCGATAGCTAGGGATGCTGAGCAGTGTTCTCACCTCTGTTGGCCATTTGTAGGTCTTCCAGGGTCGTGGCCACCCACCCTGACCACGCCTGATCTCGTCCGTATGTCTGCTTGGGGGAAATGTCTTTTCAGGTCCTCCGCCCATTTTTTAATTGCATTGTTTGTTTGTTGTTGTTGAGTTGTATGAGTTCCTTACGTATTTTGAATATTGGCCCCTTCCTGGAGGTAGGGTGGTAATTTAATTTCTCTTTCATTTCTGATTTTGAGTCTTTTCTCTTTTTCCCTAGTGAGCCTGGCCAGAGGTTTGTCAATTGTGTTAACCTCTCCAAAGAACAGGTTTTTTGTCACTTTTTTTTTTGTATTGGCTTTTTATTCTCTATTTCATGGAATTCTGCTCGAATTTTTATCATCTACTTCCTTCTGCTGACTGTGGGCCGTGTTTGTTCTTCTTCCTTCAGTTCTGGAGAATAATACGTCTTCAAGATCAAGTGTAAACTGATGAGGAGAAAACTCAGTGCTTTGCGTGGAGGGCAGGTAAACAGCTCAGCGGAGCGGAAGGGACCCCAGAGACAGGCCTAGACAGAGCCGGGACTTTGCCCTCCAGGGGAAGGAGCGGACGCCCGTCCCCCGGAGCCGGGGCCCCTTGCTTGCGGCCGCCAGCCGGCTGACAGCAGCCCCGCGCTCCGCACCCTGGGAGTTACTGGCTGTTCCCCATCCTCGTCACCTCAGCTGTCCCCTGGCCTCTCCTAATGACTCGTGAGGAGGTGCATGTTTCCTGCGTTTCTGGCCCTTTGAGTCACCTCCTGGGGGCGCTGCCTGTCCGAGTCTGCGTCGGGATCGTCTTTGGCAATTTCTGCCTTTTCTCGCTGACGTGCAGAGTCCCTACAGGTTCTGGATGGGGACGCTTCGCGGGATATACATATGGCAAATTGCACTCCGCGGCTTGTCTTTTCACTGCCTGAGAGGGCTTGCTTGAAGAGAAATTCTAAATGTTGATGTCATCCAGGATTTCCTCTCGTCAACGGGAGAGCCCTGGCTCTTCCTGCCGACGCCATGAAGAATTACAGATCAGCGCATCTACCAGCGTGCAAGCAGGGCTTATCAGAGACGGGTGCTCGTGGAAGAGCGCAGGCCTCGTGGGGGGGGGGGGGGGGGGGGGACGGCATAGGTTCAGGGCAACACAGGGGAAGGGAGGCCAAAGGCCGGGCGGCCAGAGAGCCAAGAGAGTCCTTTGTTCTGAGGACTTCCATAGTGGGCCAGATGGGGGTGAAAAGTCACATGTTGATTGACGGGTGAAGGTGGTGCCAGCTTTGGGGGTGCAGGGGTACCCAGAGGAGTTAATGGGCTACTTCCTTTGCTTGACACCGCCTGCATTAAGCTCTTTGTTGGGTTGCAATGCCGAGGGCCCTGCCTTTATTCCCCCCGGCCACTCAGTCTGCTGGAGCCCTTTCTGTCCTTTGTGGCTACTGCTTTGGTGTTCTGTGTAAGGGATTTTTCCCGTCTCTGGAGGGGGTACTCTGAATTCTTCCACAAGGTTTTGCACCTTCCATCGGGGCCTGGAGTCCTTATGGAGCCGGCTCCGCCCACAACCTGGCCTTGGATTCCAGCCCCCAGAGCTCAGAGGCGACACATTTCCCTCGTCCGAGCTGCTCCAGCGGCTGGGCTTTGTCCCCTCCGCCCTGGCCGACTGGTACAGCAGCCGGGAGCACTGCCAGCGGTTCGGAAGCGAACCTCTGCCTGAACAGGCGGTTATCACACACGCGCGCCTGGTGCCGGTCCTGCCGCCTCGCCACCGTTTTCCGGTACCCGCGGGCACCGTGAGCATGAATGAAGGGGAACCGCACTGAAAGGGCGCCAGGAGGTCAGAAGGGGGCGCTCCCATGTCCGTTACAGGAAGAATTGTCCACCAAGGACCCCAATAGAGTTGCCAACAGGAAAGAATCACCCACTGCAGGCAACAGTCAGACGCATGTCACACCTCCCGCAAGATGCCCGCTGGCCCCGCAACTCAGCCCATGGGACGGTGGCGTCTCCCTGCTCCTACTCCAATGGGCCTTTGTTCAAATCCTCCGCCAGCTTCCGCCTTTTTCTCCGCACAATAAGCTTCCTCTCTTTTGTTGATTGGCCTTGCTGATAGCTTTTGCTGGAGCTCCTTCTGAATTGCAATTCTTTGCTGTTCCCGCATAAATCCATTAGGCTGGAAAAATAACTGGCTTTTCTTTTGAAGGTCAACAGCACTTCACCATGCCGGGAGGGGTGACCTCCGTGTTCCCTGACCCCATGCTCTCTTCCCCGCCCCCCCGGCCCTGTGGGGGAGGCTGAAGTGGCTTCCGAGCTGTCGCTGCTGAAGGCAGCACAGCGGTGACAGGGGGACATTTTCACCTGTGCCTCTCCTGCCGTGCCCTGCGGCCTCCGGGCCACCCTCCAGCCTAGCCTGGGGCCTTCCTGAGCGCTCTCTCCTGCTAGCCGGTTTTCGGGTCTTCCTTCACGTGACGTGAGCTCCAAGCATGTCTGCACGTACATTTTATTTTAGTCCTCACTCAAGGATGTGTTAATATTGATTTTACAGAGAGAGGAAGGGAGAGAGAAACGTCAATTGGTTGCCTCCTGTACGCACCTTCACTGGGGACTGAACCCACGGCCTAGGTATATGCCTTGACCAGGGATCAAACCCACAAACTTTTGGTGTATAGGATGATGCTCCAACCAACTGGGCCGCCCAGCCAGGACTGCCATGTACATTTTGAGAGACATGACGTTTGTAATTTCCTTCATCCTGTGAGAAAAAAGTAATTGAACTGAGCCCTGGCTGGTGTGGCTCAGTGGACTGAGCACCAGCCTGCGAACCAAAAGGCCACTGGTTGGACTCCCAGTCAGGGCACTTGCCGGGGTTGCGGGCCAGGTCCCCGGTAGGGGCGCCCTAGAGGCAACCACACACTGATGTTTCTTTCCCTCTCTCCCTCCCTGCCTTCTCTCTTTGAAAGTGAATAAAATCTTTTTTTAAAGTATATTTTATTGACTATGCTATTACAGTTTTCCCAGTTTCTCCCCCTTTCTCCCCCCTCTGCCCTGCATCCCCCACCTCCAGCATTCCCGCCCTTAGTTCGTGTCCATGGGTTGTACATATAAGTTATTTGAGTTCTCTGTTTCCTACACCATTTTTATCTCTCCCTGTCTATTTTGTGCCTATTAATTATGCTTCTTCTTCCCTGTACCTTTTCCCCCATCCTCCCTTCCCCCTCCCCACTGATAA
>PVKU01009199.1:0-23046 GCA_004027475.1 Anoura caudifer
TAGCATAGATGGTAGATAGAAAATAGACAGGGGGAGGGCAAGAATAGTGTGGGAAATGTAGAAGCTAAAGAACTTATGACACATGGGCATGAACTAAAGGGGGGAATGTGGGTGGGAGGGGGTGTGCAGGGTGGAGGGTAATGATGAGGGAGAAATGGGACAACTGTAATAGCATAATCAATAAAATATAATAAAAAACAAACAAACAAACAACAACAAAAAATTGGGTCAGATCATGAAACTTCTCTACTCAAAAAGCTCCAAGGACTTCCCCATTTCACTCAGAATTAAGACTCATCCCCGCATGACGTGCCCCTCCTTCCAGCCCTCCCCTCTCTTATCTCAGGTACTACACTCTCACTTTCTTCCATTCTGTCTGGCCCACACAGGCCCCTCCCCTGCTTCTCCAATACACTGGCCAACTGGTTTGGACCCTTGAACTGCTTGTGCCTGCTCTCTGGAAAGCTCTTCCCTTGGACAAGCACACTGCCAACCCTCCTGCTGCTTTCAGCTCTTTGCTCAAATGCCAGCTCCTTGGTGAGACTTGCACCAGTTTTTAAAAACTACGCTCTTTCTGTCCCTATGTCCTTCTTACTCAGCTCTGTTTTTATAGCTGCAGAATGACAACTGTTCTTACATTTGAGTATAATGAAATAAATTTAGATGTATGACTTTTATAAAACTTCCTTTATTATGTTTATTCTTTGTCTTCCCATTCTGTGCCTATGAGAATATAATTTCCTCAAGGGCAGAGAGTTTGGTTTCCTTATTTACTGATGTATCACTACCCTTAGAACAGCAAGTGGCATCCACTAAACACTTGAAAGCATTTGTTGAATGAATTAAGGAAGTGCAAATAAACAGTTGTGCCTTGCCTGTTCCTATCCCCGAATGCATGGATTGCTGCTACTGCCATCAGTAATGTCCTACTAATGCCCTAGAAATGTTTCTGAAAGTCTTGGGCAGATGTGAAATTTTGTACTATGCAAGTTAAAATTTAGTCTCTAATTCTGTTATGTAATTGATATTTTACAAACACTGCTAAGCAAAGAAAACATTCTACCCAACCTTTTTTGAAATACTATAAAATCAAATTAATAATAATTTGGCAGGGTCCAAATTAATGAATTCCTAACCATATGTGAAAAGCTAGAAACTTTTTTAAAAAAGGGCCTAAACAAATATATCAAAGTTGGTATCATTTATATTGTTAGAATAATTTTTCTGATTACAAAATAAAGTTTTACTGTAGAAAATGAAAATACAAAAATTATTAAATAATAATCACGTATAACCCCATATCTTCTAACAATTTTTATTATTTTCTTTTCAGGCTTCTTTTTTAGGAATGTTGTGTATGTGTGTGTGTGTGTGTATGTGTGTGTCTGTGTGAGAGACGGGGGGGGAGGGGGGAGAGTGGGGGAGACAGAGAGAGAAGGAATGTGTGTGCATTCATATTTATGCATGTATATACTATATAGGTACATATGACACATAACTAGGGTCATATTTATATACTCAACTTTATATTGTTTTCTCTATTTTAGGTTTATCACATGCATCTTTCTCGTCCACTGAAATCCTCTAGGTCTATTTTCTGTGGATATACGACTTATGGGACATTTATGTATTATCCATTCCCTTACTGACGGGCATTTCCACTCTGGATATGTTGACCATTATGTTTGGCAATGTAATATACTCGTAAATCTCTCTGCATATATCTTTGCCTACTTCTCTAATGATTGCTTTATCTCTTAGACTCTTAAAATTGGAATTTCTAAGCCAAAGGGATTTTAAAGCTTTTAATATATATTTCTAAAGTGCTTTTCAGAAAATGATAATAATTTTTGTTAATATGACAGGTAATATATTATTTAAATATGCCTTTGATTACTTGTATTTACTCTTTCTAAAATTTTCTGCTCATGTGTTTTGCCCTTTTTTTGGAAGAAGAGGCTACCTTCCTATTATTCCTGTTGAGTGATATGAGTTCTTTTAAAGTAAGGATGCTAACTCTTTGATTCACATTTGTGAAACCTGATGGCAACATTCAGGCTAAAGGGGAAAATGTGGCTCTGAGGGGTGAGCTTATATTTTACATTACTAGGATGTCCTGTGGATGCAGAAGTATTAATTTGCATTTCATGCTAATGATAACATTTAATTTTAAGATGTATGCCTTTGTTTGGAAATCAGTTTGTTAATATCATGGAAGAACTGGAAGGGGTACCCACATAAGACAATAGATGCTGTTATAGATATGAGTTAATGCTGATGACCACGTCCTGATGGACTGCACAATAATCAATCAAAAGCTTTAATGTATAAATAAGTGTGACAAAAAATGGTACATAATAGGTTTACGATTTCATGATGGGAAAGCTTATACACTGCTACTGTACTGGGATAAAAATTAAACCTACCTATTGTTCAATATAGGTCCTGCTTTTCCTTCTGGGGCCACAGTGATGAAGATGGTGCCACACTGATGGACAATGTCCACATATACATAACCAAAGCCAGTCAGGAACACAATCTGCAAAAAAGTATATTCAATCTCTGATTAAAAAGAAATAAGAAATGCCACTGAAATGACCAACTCTAAATACCTCAAGTTCTGATTCAATACCATAAACACTTCCTGGTTATATTTCTTTACATCCATGTGTACAGGCTATTAAGCTGACTTGAAATGAAAAAGAGAAAAGTCAAACCCAGATTTTTCAACATCCAGTAGTAAGATTCAGAGAAAAAAAATGGTGGATGACAGGGCATGAGTGTCTTCATTTTCTACATCTTTGGAATTGGCAAATAACTTTGTGAGGGCTGTAGCCTAGCCATGGGCCAGCTTTACGTGTGCATATGAATTTCTGTGGGAAAGAAGGCCCTCTAAAACTCCAGACTTGAAATGCAATGCACAAAAAACTCTCAGGTCCTTGAGTGTTGACTTACTACCATGAGGATGATCTTCTACACCGGGGACACAAAAACCTACCTACAAACCCAGCAACAGGGCAGGCCATCATCCTTCCAAGGTCCTTTACAAAACTTGTCACAAGACTGTCAGATAACTTCATTTTATTGGAGTCTAAATTAATTTTTCTGCAGTGACTGAGAAGGTGGACTGAGAATTAAAAAATGTTCTCTCTCAGAAGCCAGGAGCCAGGCCACCAGCACAGATGTCCTTTCAGTCATAAGCACTGAATTTGATTAAATGGATAACTTTTGAACACAGAACTATTTGAAACACAACTCCAAATACATCATGTGTGCAGCCAGCATTACCTGAGGGTTGGGGCAAGAACCTCCTTATGTTTGGGAATGTTGATCCTGATGATCTGCAGTATCAGTTCCATCCAAGGAGGGCTCTTATTATTGCTAGGATGGCAAGTAAAAGACTGAACACTTCTGGATGAAGGAACCAAGCTAGGTACCTGGCTGACATGCAATGAGTGTATTCCAATTCTGAGCAAATGAAGAATTACCAGGAATGTACAGAGAACCACAGGAGAGAGTCACAGACTCAAGTATGAAGCAACTTCAAGGTCATTGGGCTTTTTTCTTGTACAATGGCTCTTCCTTCAGAAACCATGACTGTCTTCAGTATCCAGGACACCTGATACTGTCTTTGCCTCCTCTCTCTCATCCTATGCAGCCTGCCGCTCAGCAGAGCCTCCAGCTTCACCGCCTCCTGCACTAGTGCCTTCTTTTTCATTCTGCAGCCACTGTTCCAGCTAAGGCCCTTGTCTGACACTCAGCCCTCCCTGAGCCTAGAATACACTTTCCCCCATAAATTCCTTTCAAAATCCTGTGTATCTTTGCATATACAGCATAAGGGACACTTCATTCCATTCTCCTATTTTTTTATTCCTTTCCTCAGCTTGATACCATTCCTACATCTGAATTTCCATAGTACTTTGACCATATTTCTATTCAATCACCAATAGCATTGTTTGTATCACACTCACCTGTTTACATGCCTGACTCAATCTGTATTCTCTATGGACATGCTTCCCAAATGCACTGCTTTGCAAAACTATCTATTTCAAAGGACTCTGTATCCTGAATTTGCCCTCTTTGTTTCAAGGTAAGAACTGAACTGGAAAATGATAAAATGTGGAATGTAGCCAACTTCAAAAATGGCTCAGCTCATGACTCTAAAACAGGTGTTCTTTGAGGAACACATTTATAAAAGCCATTATTTTATATAATGTATAAAGTAAGTAGAGTGCCTTTGTAGGCTTCCAGGCATGGGATTATTCCTTCGGTACCAACCTGCTCCAGTCCCTGCCCTCCAACCAACACTCCCTTCCCTCACTGGCTGTCCATAGCTTTGGTGTGCGCCCCAGGATTTGGCAGCATATGTGGAAAACCAGAACTACCACCCCTCCAAGAGGGCAGGAGGGCATCAGAAGAGGGGAATATTTATTGTTCTGCACAGTGTCGAAGTCATCTTCAGGCACTGCGATAGGAAAATACTTCTCCTTTCTAAGATAATAAAAATAAGGACAGTCGACGGTTCTTGTCAACTGCCCGCGCGACTCAGGACCTTTAACGTCCTTCTTTCTCTTCTGAGCAGGAAGTTTTGCTGGGTATCCCTTTCACTTACCGTTAGAATGGAAGAAATACAGACTTGAGTTCTTAAAGCCTGTACTTGTCTCTTTTCACCTGTGGACAAACAACTCACAGTGCCAAGTCTTTTGTACAGTGGCAGCTCTAGGGATTAGGGAGATAGGTAACTAAGTGCCAGAGGAATTAGGCTCCTATCAATCAGGTCCCCCAGAGGTTTAAAACAAATCCTTGTTTTGGTCTGATGGTTTGCTCATTCAGTCATTCAATCAATTTTTCAACACCTAAAGAGGACTCACAATGACTCAGTCACTATATTAGGCATAGAGAAGATATAATCACACCCTCAAGCTGCTTGCTACTCAAGCTGTGAAAAAGCTAAGCACACAGATGATGAGATAATAAATACTAACAGTTTCAGGGCAGAGATGTATAAAATGCTTCTCCCTCTCAGATTGTGAACCATCCTGGTTGCTGTATAAACTTATGAGGGCTATGGTTTTGTGTCTGGTACTCAGTAAAGATCTGAATGGACATTATCTCATTGCTGTTCCTATGGTGGAATTTTAATTCTCTGCCCCTCGTAATAGGGTATGGCCATGACTACTTCCAGTCAATGAACTGACATGTATTGCTTCTGAGTCAAAGCATGAAAGCAGCAGTCTTCCACCCCTGCAAAGACCAAATGTTGCAGATCCATGTGGACCAAATCTGATCTGCTGCCTGTTACTGTAAATAAAGCTTTATTGCAACACAGCTCTGTTCATTTATTTATATACTGTCTCTAAGAGTAGAGTTGAGAAATTGTGACAAAGGCTGTATGGCCTGCAAAGCCTACAATATTTACTATCTAGATGTTAAAAAAAAAGTTTGCTGAGTTCTGCTCTGGACAGTTGTGGTAGATTGTTACAAAGTCAAGGATCTGCACATCCCAGGACCCACGCCTTCATTTGGTCCCTTCCCATCCTGAAACAGAATTGGCCACGTGCCTTTTTTCAGCTAATGGGATATCAGGAAACATGAAGAAAGAAGCTGCTTGATAAAGCTTGCTTGCTGGGGTTGCCATCTTACCACCATGTGAGGAAGCCAGGTGTAGCCTTGCTCAGGAAGAAGGACCACATAGGGAGAGAGATGCCTAGACTTCCCAGCTGACCTTGTCTGCCAGTCAATACTCCAGCTGAATGCAGCTACATCAGTGATTTCAGGCTTATCCTGCAGAAGCCACCCAACCAAATCCTCAGAATCACAAGTTAATCGCTATTGTTTCAGCTTCTAGATTTTGGTATGGTTTGTTACAATGGGGGAGATGGAAGATGATGAACCCATCAACCTGGGTCCCTGAGCGAATTTGTAAAACACTGGCCCTCTCCCTCCCATGACAAACACTAGGTGCAAGGCAGGAGCAAGAAGAAAATTCTAGGATTACAATAGGCAGCATAACCGAGCCCATCCTAACAAACATAGATATTGGTAACAGAAGTAGGTTTCTAACAAAAATAAAAAAAATGTGTCTTTGGCTTTACTGAAGTAGAAATTGATAATGATCTTTTCCAGCCAAGATGGAAGTGTAGGTAGACACATTGGGCCTTCTCGCACAACCAAAAGAAGGAAAACAAATTTAAAAACACAAAACAACCAGAACTAACAAAGTTGAACTGCATGGAAATCTGACAACCAAGGAGTTAAAGAAGAAACATTGATCCAGACTGGTAGGAGGTGTGGAGATGGGCAGCCAGGTGGAGAGGACTCATGGTAAGGTGGCAGCTGGAGGACCAGAGCGGGCAAGGTGGTGGCTGGCATACCAGGAGGTCTCACACTTGTGTGCAGATAAACCGGGAGGAACAACTGGGAATCAAGACAGACCATGAAACCCAGGGTTCCAGCATGGGAAATAAAGCCTCAAACCTCTGATTGAAAAAATCTGTGGGGGTTGAGGCGGCAGGAGAAACTCCCAGTCTCAGAGGGGAGTTGTTGGAGAGACCCACAGGGTCCTACAACGTACACAAGCCCACCCCCCTGGGAATCAGCACCAGAAGGGCCTACTTTGCTTGTGGGTAGTGGGGGAAGTGACTTAAAACTGGCAGAGAGTGGAGCAAGCACCATTGTTCCCTCTTGGACCCCTCCCCCAAAGACAGCACCGCACCACAACGCAACGGTGGGTTGCCCCACTCTGGTGAACACCTAAGGCTCCACCCCTTACTACGTAATAGGTGCACTGAGACAAAGAAACACGGCCAAAATGAAAAAAACAGATCAAAGCTCCAGAGAAAAATACAACTAAGCGACAAAGAGATAGCCAACCTATCAGTTCAAAACACTGGTAATCAGGATGCTCACAGAATTAGTTGCGTATGGTCACAAAATAGAGGAAGTGAAGGCTATGAAAAGTGAAATAAAGGAAAATGTACAGGAAACCAACAGTGATGGAAAGGAAACTGGGACTCAAATCAACTATGTGGAGCAGAAGGAAGAAAGAAACATTCAACCAGAACAGAATGAAGAAAAAAAAATTCAAAAAAAAAAAAAAATGAGGAGAGGCTTAGGAACCTCCAGGACAACTTTAATGTTCCAACATCCGAATCACAGGGGTGCTAGAAGGAGAAGAGGAAGAGGAAGAGCAAGAGCAAGAATTTGAACACTTATTTGAACAAATAATGAAGGAGAAATTCCCCAATCTGGCAAAAGAAATAGACTTCCAGGAAGAAAGTCCAGGAAGCTCAGAGAGTCCCAAAGAAGTTGGACCCAAGGAAGCACACACCAAGGCACAAAATAATTACATTACCCAAGATTAAAAATAAGGAGAGAATCTTAAAAGCAGCAAGAGAAAAGGAGACAGTTACCTACAAAAGAGTTCCCATAAGATAACCAGCTGATTTATCAAAAGGGCGGGAAAGAAGTTTTTGGGAAGTCATGAAAGGCAAGGACCTACATCCAAGATTTCTCTATCCCACAAAGCTATCATTTGGAATTGAAGGGCAGATAAAGTGCTTCCCAGATAAGGTCAAGTTAAGGGAGTTCATCATCACCAAGCCCTTATTATTATAAGAAATGTTAAAGGGACTTATCTAAGAAAAAGAAGATGATTAAAACTATGAACAGTAAAATGATAACAAACTCACAACTGTCAACCACTGAACCAAAAAACAAAGATGAAAACAAACTAAGCAAACTAGAACAGGAACAGAATCACAGAAATAGAGAGCAGATGGAAGGTTATTAGCAGGGAAGGAGGGGGAAAAGGTATAGAGAATAAGTAGCATAAATGGTAGGTACAAAATAGACAGAGGGATGTTAAGAAAAGTATAGGAAATGGAGAAACCGAGGAACTTATATGTATGACCCATGGACATGAACTAAGGTGGGGGAATGTGGGTGGGAGAGGATGTGCAGGGTGGAGGGGAATAAAGGGGGGAAATGGGACAACTGTAATAGCATAATCAATAAAATATATTAAAAAAGAAATTAATAATAAAGGCTACAAAATGGGGATTTATATTATGAAGTGGCAAGACATTCAGTGAACTTTTGTCTGCGATTACTAGGGAGGATGATCATAAATCTGATAAATTTGTAGCTCTAGAAGATGAGGTTTGGAAACAAAACCCTAGTAGTGAGTGTTGGCTACTGGTGGCTGTGCGTGGCCATGTGTTATGAAAAAGAGAAGTTCAGGAAAGAACGTGCCACTTTGCAATAAAAATGAGGAAAAATAGACAGATTTCAGAAATTCAGGGCCTTGCAAAGTTAGAAATGCTTTTAAACCAGAAACAGCAAGAGAGTTTGTCTTTGGACATGCAGGCAGATGAATACTCAGCTTTAGGGCTATATATAGGTGTACACTCACCTTCAAAATTGTTGGATTGTTAAACTGACTCAGAAAAACATTTAGATTAAGAGTATAAATTTCCCACAGTAGTTCTCTTAAATCCAGGGAGAAGTAGGGAAGCAACATAGCACAGAATTATGTCTTTAAAAAAGTACCATGTTGTGGTTACTGGCACATGGAATTCTCTGAAACCAAACAGATAAGAAGTCTACTGAGTTCTTGAGAAATTAGTACTGCCCAATAAATCATGAGCATAGACTAAGAGAGAATGTGATTATTTGAAACTCAAAACAAGCTTCAATTTTGGTCAAAGCATAGCACTGGAGGAATAATGGGAAGGCAGCACATCCAAGAACAGAAACAGGGCTCAGAGACTATTCCTTGCATCCAAGGTACAGACCCCACAACATGTGCTTCCAAAATCTCAGAGTTGTGGATGAGATGCCGCTGTATGTCTCTCACTCTTCCTCTTTCTGATTTGGATGGACTATTATCATGTTAGGCTGTCCTCTTAAATGGCGGGGGAGGGGGGAGGGGAGAGGGGAGCAGATGAGTCTATAGGTCTTTAGAGAGAAAGGAGTCACATCCAGACTCGGGGAACACCACTCAGAAGTACTGGATTCCCAGTGGGGTGTGGTGACTGGTTAGAACCCTGGGGAGATTTGTTTGTTCTGTGTGTGAGAAAAAGAATGATTTACTGAATTGTTGCTGGCCAAGGGGAATTTTTTTAGTCATTTGTTATTGCCGAAGAAGCTGGCCAGTCCTGATCAAAGGTGTTGATTAGTTATTTTTTACTTTCTTCACATCACATGGGGAGCATGGGGCTGCGTGTGTGGAAGGCTATAGGCAACATACAGGAAAAGAGGTGCTGATTTTAGCACAAGGCATTTGGGGAACTCTGTTTTGTCATTCGTATCTGTGCTAGAGCACTCTGCTCGGTGAGACTTTCCTTTACGTTGTGGGTTTGCGGTTTCAGGCCTGAATCCTGCTTCCCACTTAGTACTTTATCTTTTACTGCAATTACAAATAAGAAACACTTTAATATAACTTGTGCTGTTCTATATATTGTCATCTTTATTAAAATGATTATTATATTTATATCTAACAAATAATATTTAAAAAATTACTCCAGCTTAATTTTACTGAGTAAGTTACAAGGTGATGCATAGGAAATAATTGCAAATAATTCTTCAAAGTTTCTCTCTCTTCCTCTCTCTCCCTTTTTCTCATTTTCCCTCCTATGGGCTGGCTACATGTGACAACTCAGTGATAATCAGCGGTAGTTACTAAGCATCCTGGCACTGCAGCTGGGTTAAATGAGGTCTTTCCGGTGCAGATGTCTGGTGGGTAGTTGGAAACACGGAGGTGGAGCTTCAGAGGGATGTGGGGGCCAGAGAGAGTTATCTGGGAGTGACTGGGTGACAGTAGCTAAAGCTATGAGATGAATTAGATCTTCCAAAGAGAAACAGAGGGGAGATGAATTTCTATGGTGATCCAGGTAGAAAAGACTGGATGAGGATGCAAAGAAAACAGCAGAGGCTTGAAGCAACAGTGATTAACTTCTCATGATTCTGAGGATTCTAGTGTCTCATGGTATTCTTGTAAGGAAGATAAGAAATATCTTGTATACTCCAGTTTAAAAAGTGCTTTTACATGTATTTTCCTAATTAAGAAATGTGGGTTGGTGGACAGTGAGTTTGGTCTGTCAGTGGCTGACCGACCACACGTTAGGGATGTGTGTAGAGAGGCACTACAGCATGTTGACCTTGCACTTGTCCTGTTCCACATACTTAATGACTAAAATGAACATGTAGAATACATGCTTACCACATCTATATATGAAAAAAGGATACCGTGGATACTTGATATGTTGGATGACAGCATCACAAATATTAAGAAAAATGTCTTTCCTCATCTAAGGCCATTTTCCATGGCTTTTTAGAGAGAGAGGAAGAGGGAGATTAAGGGGGAGAGAGAAACATCGACGCAGGAGAGGAGCATTGATCAGTTGCGTGCAGTACATGCCCAGACCAGGGATGAAACCTACAAGCGGGGGAAAGAGCCCTGACCAGGAACCAAGCCTGTAACCTTTTGGTTACCAGATGATGCTCCAAACAAGTGAGCAAATAAAAGTGATTTCAACAAACTGGACTGGGCCAATAGCAACAACATTTATTTTGTTGGGGATAAATGTGAAGTTCTATCATTGGTCAAAAAATCAACCAAACAACAAAGACTTGGGGGATGTGGCTGACCACAAGGTCAATAATAACAAACAGTCTGAACTCGTTAATAAACAGCTAACTCAATCTTCTACTTTATTAATGGAGGCATGGGGAGATAATAGCAAGTTAGATCACATTTGGGATACCAAGTATAATTCCGGCTGCCAGATTTTTAAAAGGGCACATTACACACTAGTGTGTTCCCACAAGGGTAACTGGTGATAGGTCTGGAAATCATATTTACTGAATGAATGATTCAAGGAACCAGAAATGTTTGGCTTGGGTAAGAAAACACTTAGGGGAGGGGACTTCTGGCCAAGATGGAGACGTAGCTGGACACGCTGTGCCTCCTCTCACAACCATGATTAAGGATAGAACCAAAATATAGAACCAAAAAAAAAAAAAAAAATAAGAAAACCCAACCAGGACAGAGAGAAAATTGAATTGTGCGGGAGTCTGACAACAACGATTCACCCAGACAGGTAAGAGGGGCAGAGTCCGCAGCCAGCGGAGTCAGATCGCGGCAGGATAAGCCAGTGGTGGTCCTGGGTGCGCAGTCACTCTAGGTGCATAGGTGGCAGTGTTGCCAAATGCGAGGAGGCCAAGCGGGGCACACAAGGCATCGGACCATGGACACACACTCACGCACAGATAAACCAGGCAAAAATCGCAGCAAGACAGACTGCGTGACACAGGGCCCCAGTGCTGGGAAGTGAAGCGTAAAAGCACCCATTGAAAATACTTGTGGGGGCTGAGGTGCTGGGAGGGAGTCCCAGCCTCACAGGAGAGTTTGTTGGGGAGACCCATGGGGTCCTGGAGCATGCGCAGGCCCACCTGCCCAGGAATCAGCACCAGAAGGGCCCAATTTGATAGGGGAAAGAGGCTGAAGGGACTGGAATCCACGAAAGAGCGCAGAGCAAGCTCCATTGTTCCCTCTCGGACCCCACCCCCACATCCAGCATCACAACCCAGAGACTGGGCTGCCCCTCCGTGGTGAATGCCTAAGGCTCTACCCCTCACTACGTAACAGCATCCACCAGACAAAAACAACAACAACAAAAAAAAAACGAAACCAAGGATGGCTCAAAAGGGAGAATAGACCAGGGCCCCGGAGCTAATTCATCTGAGCAACCAGGAGGTAGTCAACCTATCAGATGTAGAGCTCATAGCACTGGTAGCCAACCTATCATATGCACAGTTCAAAGCTCTAGTGATTAGGAAGCTCATAGAATTGGTTGATTTTGGTCGCAAATTAGAGGAACAAATGGAGGCTACAATAAGTGAAATGAAGAAAAATGCACAGGGAAACAATAGAGATGGGAGGAAAACTGCGACTCCCATCAATGGAGTGGACCAGAAGAAAGAAACAAACAACCAAACAGAAAAGAATGAAGAAACAAGAATTCAAAAAAATGAGGAGAGGCTTAGGAACCTCCAGGACACCTTGAAACGTCCCAACATCTGAATTATAGGGGTACCAGAAGGGGAAGAGGAAGAGCAACAAGTGGAAAACTTATTGGAACAGATAATAAAGGAGAACTTCCCCAATCTGGCAAAGGAAATAGACTTCCAGGAAGTCCAGGAAGCTCAGAGTCCCAAAGAAGGTGGACCCAAGGAGGAAAACACCAAGGCACATCATAATTCCATTAGCCAAGATTCAAATGAAGGAGAGAATTCTAGAAGCAGCAAGGGATAAGGGGACAGTCACCTACAAAGGAGTTCCCATCAGACTGTCAGCTGATTTCTCAAAAGAGACCTTACAGGCAAGAAGGGGCTGGAAGGAAGTATTCCAAGTCATGAAAGTCAAGGACCTACATTCAAGATTGCTCTATCCAGCAAAGCTTTCATTTAGAATGGAAGGGAAGATAAAGTGCTTCTCAGATAAGGTCAAGTTAAAGGTGTTAATCATCACCAAGCCCTGATTATATGAAATGCTAAAGGGACTTATCTAAGAAAAAGAAGATAAAAAATAGGACAGTAAAAAGACAGCAAACTCACAGGTATTAACAACCACACCTAAAACAAAAGCAAACTAAGCAAACAGCTAGACCAGGAGCAGGAACACAGAAATGGAGATCACATGGAGGATTTGCAACAGGGGAGTGGGAGGAAGAGAGAGGGAGAAAAGGTACAGAGAATAAGTAGCACAGATGGTGGGTAGAAAATAGACAGGGGGAGGGCAAGAATAGTGTGGGAAATATAGAAGCTAAAGAACTTATGACATATGGACATGAACTAAAGGGGGGAATGTAGGTGGGAGGGGGTGTGCAGGGTGCAGGGGAATGATAGGGGGAGAAATGGGACAACTGTAATAGCATAATCAATAAAATAAAATTTAAAAAATAAAAAAAAAACACTTAGGGGAGACATCGAAGCTGCATTCAAATGACTGTAGTGTTGATGTCGAAGAGGAAGTAAACAGTCTCTGATGTTCTGGAGGGCACGACAAGGATGAATGAATGGAAGCTGCAGAGCGTGGTCTCAGCTGGATATGAGCACCAACGTCCTCGTGGTCACTGCTGGACGAAGCCACTACTGTGCCAGTGGGTGTTTTCGGGGGTGCAATGTCTTGGAAGGAATTCTTGCACTAAATAAAAGGGGAAATTAGAAAACCTCCCCTAACCTGTGCTTCTGTGAGCTTTCTGGTAGCATCTTTGCAGCCAGGGCAAAACTCCAGAGGACAGACACTGACCCCAGCTTGGTGTAGGAAAAACAAGGGGTGGGGGGTATCACATAGGAGCAGATCCAAGTACTAGTCTGATCCTCCTTAGGTAGTTACAAACCACTTAGCTGCTAATTCTTTAAGTCTCAACTCTCTTATCAGTTAAGAAAAAAAAAACCCATGAAAATTATTGCTCTATTTTAGAATTTTTGTGCTGATCAAAAGCTCTATCTTAGGACATTAATTTAGTTACTGAGGTCCTTGAAGGCAGGAATTATGCCTTACTCATGTCAAAGGGCTTGGCCCTTGATAGGGCCTTAATACAAGCTGATGGAATAAATGAATGAAAGAATGTGGGCTGTGGATGTGAAAGTGCTTTTGTAAATGGTACAGAGCTACACAAACACTACGGACTGTCACCTCCCCCTCTCCCATGCACACACTATTTGAGAAGAAAACAGGAAAAACAGGGACCCTCCATACTCCTGCTAAGAGTCTAAGATCATAAGAATTTACTCAATCTTTTCAGAAGAGAAACCACCTGCAAAGGGATCATTTTAACTTGCTCTTTTGGGGATTCAAACTGCTTATTGTTCACTCAAACTGGTCAGACACTGCTTTTTGTAAACAATTCAATGACTCCCCATGGCTCTTAAGCCCAAAACCAAAATTCCTGACTGCAGAAAAACAGGATCTTGCTGGGTCTGGCCCTATGTGCCTCACTTGCCTCCTCTCCCTCCCCCTTTTCTGTACACTTGCACTATGGCTCCACTGCCTTTCGATCCCTGAAAGGACCACATTTCCTCTCTGAGCACCAAAGCCTCAGATATGCTGCTCTTTCTGCCAGGAAACATCCCCCCCTTTCATGTCTACTTACTGCCTGCCCCTCCCTGAAGGTACAGAGAGGCAAGGTCTCTTACCCAGACCCATACTCCCTGACCTCTCAGCAAACTAGTCTGCTGTCAACTCTGAATCACAACTGATCCTTACCTTCATAGCTCTTACCATAGTTCCCAGTAATCCCGCAGCCTGTGTGATTACTTGCTTATTTTCCATCTCCTCCACAGGTAGCCTCCTTGAGGGCAAGGGCTGTGTTGTGCATTTTGTTTAGTCCCAGCACCAAGTTATAACGCATGGTGCATACTAAAGATCAGCTAAGTATTAGCTGATTGAATGGCTGAAGCATGCTTCACATGGTTGTATTAGTTAAACGACAACTATTAGGTTTTCTTTGCACCTCTTTTGTTTTGAATTTTTCAAAAGAATGTTTCCAAAGGTTTCTGACTATCAGACATCAAAATCCCATACACTATGACAGGATTCTAAACTATTTCCCTGATAGGATCAAAATTATGAAAAAGTCAATGCAAGCTTATTTTTTATTGCCTTTGCTTTTTTATTGAGAATCTAAAGATCACGGTCACATTCTAGATAAGAGCACCAGTGGCCATTGCAGGGACTCTAAATGGGGCTGGAAGGTTGAGGGGACTGATACTCAGTGGTCAGTATTCTAACCAGGTGTGAGCGAGCTGCAGTCGTACCCTTGGACACCTCACCCCAACTTCACAATCAGAACGTGCGCCCTCTGTGCTGTCTGGTCTTCCTGGTAACTCGTATGCCAAAGAATACTTCTTTGTGTTATTATTAAGTTACTTTCTGCATATTCCCTTCCATATTCCATTTCAAAATTATACAACATGACCCTGTCCGGTTTACAAAACCGAGGCAAGGGGCCTATCTATGACTGACGAGAGCTAGAGGACTCTTTCTCCTTGCGGCACAAGGGGGATTTTCTGGTGTTTTACTTCTGTTTTGAAATTCACTTTATGTGCCTCAGAAGCAGGGCTGAAGAAAGGGTCCTGGAAGACAAACCGTCTCCTACTGAAGAGCTGCTTCCTTTCATCAGAGGACACAGCTCCCTTCACTCCCTGGTGATTAATACGTCTGGGTGCGTTATTGAGGAGATGTTGGTGAGGGTTTGAAACAAATCTTCCCGCAGAAGAGGAAGTAACCCATGGTCTGCAGGACATATGGAACACAGCTCCTCAAAGATTAATGGGAACATGACACTTTGCTGGGTTCTCAGACCAGGGATGATAAGGGTGTTGGAAAGAGTACCTCCTCTGAGCTTTGAAGTATCTCTGACTACAAAGGTTTGAGGAATTTAGAGTGAGTGGGAATCCCCAAAATAAGGTTTGGCAGGCAGAAGGCCTATTGTAAAGAAGTGCCTAGACACATACAAGCAAAGTTTTGAAAATCTTCAAACTGATGCAGGGGAGTTTAAGGACCCCTGAGTAATAGTGCAGTATTTATTTTGTACATTAATGAGACCAGAAATGTCTCCTGAGACTGCACAGATTCAGATTTTCACTGTTCATCCAATGAGCACTGTGGATGGAAACCACACCCCTGAACATTTTGGGGTCACTATAAATGCATCTCCAAGGTAAGTGTGGCCCTAGGCTCCTTGGCTCTTCTTGCACCTGTCCCTGGCTGTGCCCTTCAGCTGTTTCCACAGCCACAGCACTCCCCAGGTCCTCACCCCTTTCCCTCCTCTTTTACAGAAGATTCATTCTACACTTTACAATAAACTTATTATGGCCACAGAGTAGCAATTCACTCAATTTTCTGGCTCTTCCCTCCAAATATCTCTATCTACACCTGTGCCCCTCCTGACCTCTTTTCCACTGTCAGATTAGAGTTCAAGGCCCTAATGTTCAAGTGGGATTATAGGCCCTGGGCCTTGAATTTGTTTCTCTGGGCAACTCCTTGCTTATTTTTTCCACTTCTCCTTGACTGATTCTTATCCTATAGAGTATGAAGAGCTTCCGCCCCTCTGATGTCATTTGCTTCATGGCCACACTCCTTGAAAAAACACTTTTCACTTGTTCCTCCAGTTCCTCACTTCTGAACTTCTAATTTAATTGTTCTCTTGCTTCCCTCTTTCCACCATCTTACACTCTGTACATCTCCTGGCTCAGGGGCCTTCATGCTTCCACCCTGCCTGGGTTTCCCTCCTCCCTCTGTTCTTTCTTCTTAGTCCCTTTTGCTGCACTATATTATACGTTGGCGTTTCCCAAGGGTAGGCCTGGGCCCTTCTTTTTCTTTTCTCTGTAACCTCATCTTCCCACTTATTCATTCATTTGATATTTATTAATATTGTGCTGACAGGTACTATGCTATTGGCCGAGGACAAATCAGGCAGGTGCCTGATGGCCAGGAATCTTGATTTGGTAGGAAATCATTTCAAGCAATAAGTGAAATTAAATGTCACAAATGTTCTATGAGCACACAGAAGGTCCTGGGGGTGGGGAGGTGTCACAGGTGTGAGGAAGAGACTCTGGAGAGATGAGAATGTGCCAGCAGAACTGGGGAAGAAGGGAGGAATCCCCGGTGAGGGTGCAGCACGGTGCTGCAGAGCTGCTGTGGAGCCAGACAGGGCTGCATAACATCCCAGGCCCCTCTCTCAAAGTACCTGGGGAATCTGGCCATGCGACTCTCTGGAGGTCTCAATATTTACTTCTGTAACATGGAGATGATAATCCTATCTTGTGTTGCTACTGTAAAGGTTAGATAAGAACGAATGTAGGTTTTTGGAGAATCCAAGATGGTGGCACAGAAGGGGGATATTACACTCACCTCCTCCCAGAATCGAACTGGAACTACAAGTAAAATACAGAGCAATAAGTCTGAATAACCAACTAAGGGTTAGCTGAAGAGCAGTCTTATAACCAAGGATTTACAGAAGATACATCAAGACTGGTAGGAAGGGTGGAGACACTAAAAGGGCTGGCTTCACCCCCTGGGCGAACAATTGAGGTTCCAGAGGGATATCCCAGCCATCAGGGGAGGGTTTCCCGCTGAGAGGCATGGCTCCCCAAGCTGAGCTCCCCAGCCACCAGGGGAGGGTTTCCCGCTGAGAAGCATGGCTCCCCAAGCTGAGCTTCCCAGCCCAAAGCACCAGAGCCAGGAAGAGGTGCCCACATAACATCTGGCTGGGAAAACCAGTAGGGATTCTGTCCACCAGGGAAAGCCAGGATCTGCTAGAGACACAGCCACCCTCCTAAAGGGCCAATGCACAAAATCTCATCTGCAGCCACTCACCCTGGGCTCCAGTGGAGGGAAGGCAGGGCAGACAAGAATCAAATGAGTGACTGGGGTCTCTGGCTCCAGGGAACAAGCTGAAGGGACAGCCACCAGGATCTCTATGCTGAGTTATTCTCCCATACTGCACATGCCATCTTCTTGGGTGCTGCACTCCCCCTCCACAAGTCATCAGCCTGGGGGAATGCAATAGTCCCATTCTCTGGGCTCCCTGTTGTCCCACCCTGCAAAACTCATGCACTAGGCTGGAATGTAGAGGTCCAAGCAGACTCAGGAGGTGTCAGTTGTATGGCTTTGGGGCAGGGTCCATTCCCTCTGCTTTCCCATGAACCTGACCTGTAGTGCCTCCCAAGCAAGGGAGATCTGCGAACACTACCCTCTCCACTCCTGGTGTCTCTCCCATGCTGAGGTCTGGCAGAAACCAAGACAGACTGAATTGTGTGGCTCTGGGGCTGGGGCCACTCTGCCTGTCTTTACTCAAACCTGACCAACACCTCCCTGTAACGGGAGATCCACTAGCCCCATCCTCCTGACTCCCAGTGGCCCCACCCTGCTGAGATAGGGCTCTGGGCAAAACCTGGATATAGACTGAGTTGTGTGTTTCTAGGATGGGCCATTTTCCCCCGACTGCTGCAGAGCCCTCCCTTCACACAGCCAACTCTTGGTCTCTTTGAGCCTGATAAACTCTGCTGGGCCTCACCCTGATGACTCCCTGAAACCTGCCCTACCATGAAGGTGTGTAAGCACCTCGCAGATGGAAGCTAGCTTTGATATACCCTGTGACATTTGCTGAGTGGCTATTGATCCAGCACTGGCACTGAGTTCGAACCTGTATCAGTCTGGTGAACACCACTCACTCTTACTTGGTGACATACAGAGAACCTACCTACCTCATGCAATTTGAGTACTGTTGGAGGCTCTTTCAGTGACTGAACCTAACAGGCAGTTGGCAAGCAAAGGTAGGTGGAAGTGAATCTCAGGGTGCTTTGGGACTTTTGCTGACCTGCCATAGAGCCTATTGCTGGTAAAAGCTGGCCTTGGTACACAGCCAGGTCCTTCCTGCCACACCCAGGTCCAACAAAAGAAGCAAAAAACTGTGGACTGCTTATAATTTTAAACAGGCTACCCAGGACCAGAGGCAGTGGTTGACATTGGCCTGCACCAGAGTCCTTCCACCCTCAAGTGACCCAGAACCAACATATCCAGTGTCTAGCACCTAAATACATAAAGCAAATCTTGATGAACATAAAGGAAGAGATTAACAGTAATGTAGTAATAAAGTAGGGGATTTTACCACCCCATTGATATCAGTGGTTAGATCTTCCAGACAGAAGATCAACAAGGAAATGGTGGCTGTAACTGACACACTAGATCAGAGGGATTTAATTGATATCTTCAGAGCATTTCATGCCAAAGCAGCAGAATATACATTCTTTTCAAGTGTACATGGAACATTTTCTATGATAGACCACATGTTAGGACATAAAACAATTCTAAATAAATGTAAGAAGATTTGAAATCCTATCAAGTATCTTTTCTGATCATAATGATATGAAACCAGAAGTCAATCACAAGAACTGAAAAACACACAAAGACGTGGAGACTAAATAACATGTTACTAAACAATGAATGGATTAATAACAATGACATCAAGGGAAAACTCAAGAGATACCTGGAAACAAATAAAAATGAGAACACAAAACACCCAAATCTACGTGATGTAGAGAAAGCAGTTCTAAGAGAGAAATTCATAGCATTATAGGCCTATCTCAAAAAAGGAAAAAATCTCAAATAGACACTCTAACTTTACACTTAAAGGAACTTGAAAAAGAACAACAGAGCACAAAATGAGTAGAAAGAAGGAAATAATAAAGATCAGAGAAGAAATAAACAAAATACAGTATAAAAAACAATGCAGACTTCTGGGCAAGATGGAGGCATAGGTAGACACACTCTGCCTCCTCGCACATCCAAAAGAAGGACAACAACAATTTAAAACCAAAAAAACCCCAAAACATCCAGAACTGACAGAAAAATCAAACTGTATGGAAGTCTGACAACCAAGGAATTAAGGAAGAAACATTCATCCAGACCGGTAGGAGGGGTGGAGACCAGTAGCTGGGTGGAGAGGACTCATGGCAAGGTGGCAGTGGAGGACCTGGGTGGGCAAGTTGGTGGCTGGTGACTTGGTGAGGCGTGAGGCAGCAGCTGGTCCTATATTTGTGTGCGGATAAAGCAGGAGGAACAACTGTGGAGTGAGACAGGCTATGCAACTCAGGGTCCCAGCACAGGGAAGTAAAGCCTCAAACCACAGGTTAAAAACACCTATGGGGGTTGAGGCGGCAGTGGGAGAAACTCCCAGCCTCACAGGAGAGTTTGCTAGAGAGGCCCACAGAGTCCTAGAATGTACACAAGCCCACCCACCTGGGAACCAGCACCAGAAGGGCCCACTTTACTTGTGGGAAGCAGGTAAGTGGCTGAAATCCAGCAGAGTGGGGCAAGCGCCATTGTTCCCTCTTGGACCCCTTCCCAACGTCACAACGCAGCGATGTGGGTTGCCCTGCCCAAGTGAACACCCAAGACTCCACCCCTTATACACTGCAGGCGTGCCAAGACAAAAATAAATAAATAAATAAATAAATAAATAAATAAATAGTCCAAAAGAAAGAACAAATCAAAGCTCCAGAAAAAATACAACTAAGTGATAAAGAGATAGCCAACCTATCAGATGCACAGTTCAAAACACTGGTAATCAGGATGCTGACAGAATTGGTTAAATTTGGTCACAAATTAGATGAAAAAATGAAGGCTACTCTAAGTGAAATAAAGGAAAATGTACAGGGAACCAATAGTGATGGAAAGGAGACCAGGACTCTACTCAATGGAGTGGACCAGAAGGAAGAAAGAAACATTCATCCAGAAAAGAATGAAGAAACAAGAATTCAAAAAAATGAGGAGAGGCTTAGGAACCTCCAGGACATCTTTAAAAGTTCCAACATCCCAATTATAGGGGTACTGGAAGGAGAAGAGGAAGAGCAAGAAATTGATAACTTATTTGAACAAATAATGAAGGAGAACTTCCCCAATCTGGCAAAGGAAATAGATTTCCAGGAAGTCCAGGAAGCTTAGAGAGTCCCAAAGAAGTTGGATCCAAAGAGGAACACACTAAGGCACATCCATAATTACATTACCCAAGATTAAAGACAAGGAGAGAATCTTAGAAGCAGCAAGAGAAAAGAAGACAGTTTTACCTACAAAAGAATGCCCATAAGACTGTCAGCTGATTTCTCAAAAGAGACCTTACAGGCAGGAAGGGGCTGGAAGAAGTATTCCAAGTCATGAAAGTCAAGGACCTACATCCAAGATTGCTCTATCCAGCAAAGCTGTCATTTAGAATGGAAGGGAAAATAAAGTGCTTCTCAGATAAGGTCAAGTTAAAGGAGTTCATCATCACCAAGCCCTCATTATATGAAATGTTAAAGGGACTTATCTAAGAAAAAGAAGATAAAAACTATGAACAATAAAATGACAACAAACTCACAGTTATTAACAACCACACCTAAAACAAAGACAAAAACAAACTAAGCAGACAACTAGAACAAGAACAGTACCACAGAAATGGAGATCATATGGAGGGTTACCAACAGGGGAGTGGGAGGGGGGAGAGAGTGGGAAAAGGTACAGAGAATAAGAAGCATAAATGGTAGGTAGAAAATAGACAGGGGGAGGTTAACAATAGTATAGGAAATGCAGAAGCCAAAGAACTTATGTGTATGACCCATGGACATGAAATAAAAGGGGGGAATGTGGGTGGGAGGGGATGTTCAAGGCAGAAGGGAATAAAGGGGGGAAAATGGGACAACTGTAATAGTATAATCAATAAAATATATTTAAAAAACAATGCAAAATATCACCGAAATCAACACTTGGTTCTTTGAAAAGATAAAGAAGATTGACAAACCTTTAACCAGACTCATCAATAAAAACAGAGAGAGGACCAAAATAAATATAATCAGAAATGAAAGAGGAGAAGTAACAACCAGCACCAAGAAATACAAAGGATTGTAATAAAATATTACAAACAACTATATGCCAACAAATTGGATAATTTGGATGAAATGGATAAATTCCTAGAAATATACAATCTTCTAAAACTGAACCAGGAAGAATCAGAAAATCTGAATGGCTAGATTACAACTAATGAAATTGAAGCAGTTATAAAAAAAACTCCTAACAAACAAAAGCTCTGGACACGATTGCTTCACAGGCGAATTTTAGCAAACATGGAAAGAATAATTAACTCCTCTCCTTCCCAAACTATTCCAAATAATTAAAGAGGAGGGAAGACTCCCATGCTCATTTTACGAGACCAGCATTATCCTAATTTCAAAATCAGATAAAGACACTACAAAGAAAGAAAATTATAGGCCAATATCCCTGATGAACATAGATGGTAAAATCCTCAACAAAATATTAGCAAACCAGATCCAGCAATACATTAAAAAGATCATACACCATAATCAAGTGGATTAATCCTGGGATTCAAGGTTAATATAATATCTGCAAATCAATGAACATGATACACTACATAAACAAATTGAAGGATAATAATCACATAATCAAATCAATAGATGAAAAAAAAGCATTTGCTAGAATTCAGCACCCATTTATGATAAAAACTTTCAGCAAAGTACAAACAGAACATATAGTGCAATAGAACACCATAATAAAGGTCATACATATATGACAAACCCACTGCCAACATCATGCACAATGGGCAAAAACTACAAGCATTTCCCTTAAGATCTGGAACAACACAGAGATATCTGCTTTCACTACTCTTATTCAACATAGTACTGGAAGTGCTAGCCATAGCAATCAGACAAGAAGAAACAATAAAAGGCATCCAAATTGGAAAGGAAGAAGTAAAACTGTCATTATTTGCAGAGACATGATACTGCATATAGAGAACCCTAAAGATTCCACCAACAAACTACTAGAACTGACAAATGAATTCAGTAAAGTCACAGGACACATAAAAAATATCCAGAAATCATTTGCATTTTCATAGATCAATAATGAACTATCAGAAAGGAAAACTAAGAAACCAATCCCATTTACAATTGCATCAAAATAAATAAAATACCTAGGACTAAACTTAGCCAAGGATGTAAAAGACCTGTACTCAGAAAAGACACTAAAAAAAGAAAATGAAAAAGATGCAAAAGAGTGGAAGCATATACCACTATCATGGATAGGAAGAGTTAACATCATGAAAATGTCCATACTTCCCAAAGCAATCTATATATTCAACATAATTCCTGTCAAGATACCAACGGCATATTTCACAGAATGAGGATAAATATTTCAAAAATTTATATGGAACCACAAAAGAACCTGAATAGCCACAGTACTCTTGAGGAAGAAGAACAAAGTTGGAAGAATCATATTACTTGATACTGAATTCAACTACAAGGTCACAGTAAGCAAAACAGCACAGTGCAGGCATAAAAACAGGCACATAGATCAATGGAACAGAATTGAGGGACCAGAAGTAAACCCACACCTTTTAGTCAATTAATATTTGACAAAGGAGGCCAGAACATACCATGGAGTAAAGAGAGCCTATTCAGTAAATAGTGTGGAGGAAAATTGGACAG